>JASAMW010000788.1:0-52738 GCA_030247985.1 Epsilonema sp. ZAB3_2
AATTGAGCCTACGTGAATTTGACTAGACTATGTGAATCAGGTATGAGCGAGGATGTGGTTAGTAAGAAATGCAAGAAATAGGTAGACCTTGTCAAGATGAATTGAATGGTATATCACGTGACTACTTTTAGCCATTTTTTGTTTTATTTTGTGTCTATGTAAATACATTTGAACTATGTGAATCAGGCATATTGGATACAAGCATGTAGAAATTATTTCCAACTGATAGATCTGTGCAAAGATGAATCGAATGGTATATATCACATGCCTACAAATCGCCAAACTGAAGACAATAACACCTTTTTGTTTTTTTACTATGTGAATCAGGCATGAGCATGTCGCAGTGGGCAGCGATCGATAGATCTTTTGAAGACGAATCGAATGGTATCCCATATGCCTACATTTAGCTAATTTTTGTTTTGTTTTATATGTATGTATGTGAATAACTAAAAGCTATGTGAATCAAGCGTATTGGAAAGGAGCATGTAGAAATTGTTTCCAATAGATAGATCTTGCTTAGACGAATCGAATGGTATGTCACAAGTCTACAAGTCATCAACTTTGGAAAAATAGCACCTTTTTGCGACTTTCGCCTATGTGAATGCATTTTTTACTATGTGAATCAGGCATGAGCCTGTCGCAGTGGCCAGCGATCGATAGATCTTTTGAAGATGAATCGAATGGTATGCTATATGTGGCCTCTAAAGTGCGGCACGCACTCATTTTAGCTGTCTGTCGCATCCTTAAGGTCTCAATGCCCTGTTTTTCTGAGCGTGGACTCCTGTACTACTAGTGAAGTATCTGGTGATATCTAATTCCAGCTGTTTTCACTTCCTGACACCATACGATCATCCGTCTGCTTGTTTTCCGTTCGCTGTTTCCGCTCCAGTCGCGCTCTCTGCGCTCGTCTTCGTACTATGCAGGGACAACTGTCTATGCATGGACTTCTGGATAAATTTAGTCCAGGCTCTCCTGAGCCAACGAAAGCGAGTTGAGAGGAGATCAAGATATCGATCGAAAGCTTGTTACACGATCTCTTTGACGCGCCATAGAGCGCCTCTTGAAACGGCCTCTCCGTGGCGCTATTCTTGATTGAAACGATAACTTTTTCAAACACGTTCTTCTTGGATAACTTTGCGTAGAGGCAACGTAGAGAGGCGCCGCAGGTACCGATCGATTCCTCTCGTCAAGACGCGTTGAATGGTGTGCCGCATGTTGAAAAATACCCAGTGGTTCCTTCGGAACACCCAAATCGCGTGGTTTTTGGGGCGTTCTTCGGCGTGTCGTACTGCGCCGAATACAAGAGCTTTGGCGCTGCCGTTTGGTGTACGTGTAGAGGAAGGGTTGTTCTATATTTACATGATAAGTGATCACTTTTATCTTGCACATAACGGCTACGAGGAAGCCTCAAATTTGGCTCCGAAACAGGGCATTGAGACCTTAAGTATTGCTAAAACCAAACATAAAAACAGCCAACTTTGACAGCTCATAACTCGAGAACCAAAGCGAATTTTAAAAATCTAAAAAAATTCGTATCGAGAGTAGAGTGAGATCTATCTTTTGGTATACCTACCAGTCAGATCTGAAAAAAATCCAGGGAGGAGTATGCGTTGGAACTTTGCAACTATTTTTACCACAAAATCGCAATTTTAAGGGTGTCAGAGGCCTTAAACGCAAAAAGTGCTCGGACCACTTTGCCAAGATCTTTACATTTCCCATCTTTTAAAAAAAAACCGAGCTCGATCCCTCGACTCGTTGAAAAGTTATGGAGGTCACAAATTTTCAGTATATAAGCTGTCCTCATCTTTCAAAAATAGGTTTTCGCCTGTAGCGCCCTAACCAGTAGGCCTATCGAGCTGAAATTTTGCCAGTAGATACATACCCATAGGGGGAATCTTCATGTAAAATTTCAGCTCAATCCGCCTCTTGGCTCGGGAGTTATGAGCAAATGTGTGTTTTCATTTCCGTCACTCCTATTTACACATGACTAAGTAAGGTGGGACGCGGCGGAGCTTCGTTCGTGAGCCTCTCGAGGTTCCGCTATCGCGTCTACCTTGATTGGTCGTATGGTTGCTGAGATATACTGGGTATCCGAGTTTACCCCCGTGTCCGGGTTTACCCCACAGTACCCTATATACTACTTGCACATTCACATCGGAGACATGCTCGGGACGAAACGCTCGACGCGTCCATGGTTCGACATGCAATGGCATGGACAGCCGCGGATACGTCGGGCTTACGCCGAGCCCATTTGCCTTCAAAGCCACATTGGAAATAGATGCGCTTTGCATACGCCCGGCTGTCCATGGCTGTCCGTTCATGCTTTTAGGTGAGTCGAGCCAAGGACACGTGGTACGCCCAGCGCATGTCTCCGCTTGTATGACTGGGGCATAATTAACACATACCGCGACCTGGCGTTATTATTGACAACAAATTGTTGACGAATAGTAATTTAATTTGTGGGTGTTGTCGGTTTGTTGACGAACGGACAACAAACCAACAACACCCATATACAAACGGACAACAAACCTACAAAGCTGAGCAACTTGTTGCCAACAAGAGCCGAAAACATACAGGACAACTTACTCGTTACGAGCATATTGATCTTTCGTGTTGAAACAAAAGAGCCGATGAGTACGGACCGACTAGAACTCTCACCTGCTATGCAATCTGACCGCGTGAGTACTTTTACTCGCACCGAGCATCTTCTCGTCACTTGCACACGCGCGTTCACACGAGCGGTGACATTCTCGTACTGAGCAAGGTGCGAGTTGGTCACTGCTGCTGTACCGTTCAGATGAGAAGATGCTCGCTCGGTACGAGTAAAAGTACTCACACGGGTAGACTAGTTAGCAGACGCGAGTACAATCCGATCATACACGTCGGTTACATTGTTTCAGCAAAAAATACAGATTTGCTTGTTGTTACGAGTAAGTTGTCCTGTATGTTGTCGGCTAATGACGCCAGGTCGCGGTATGGGTTAACTGTACTTTTCCCCTCCTTGCAGCTATCCGGCTCTCAGTTTCCGACCGCCACCGTGTTCCGCGCGGGTCCCCCGTTCGTCTCGGTGCCGGTGTACCAGACGGGGCCCGCCCCCGTTTGGGTGCCCACCTCCACTTTCGCTGCAGCTCACGCGCTGGCCCGACCGACTCTTATACAACAGCAGCAGCAGCAGAGACCGCCTGTTCCCCAGCATACTAGTGCTTCGGTTACGAGCGTACAGCAGAGTGGCAGTAGAGGGACTACTGGGGCAGCAGGGGGAGTGACGGCTACTGGGGCAGCAGGGGGAGTGACGGCTGCGGTGGCTCCGACGTTTGTGGATAAGGACTGGCTGCATTTGACGGAAGAGTTCTTGCAGAAGGCCAAGGTGAGAATCCGCACCGGTCCCACCCTCGCATTCAGCCGTTAGATGTGATGGGTCCCGCAACGAATGCCTCTAAAGGGTACGGTAACGACGAAGCGCGCAGCTTTTTTGTTTCTTCTTTTCTTCGTTTCTTCTTCTGCTCGCTGCGCGCTTCGTCGTTACCGTAATCTTTAGACGCATTCGTTACGGGACCCATCACACCTAACGGCTGAATGCGAGGGTGGGACCGGTGTGGATGGGAGGGAGGGAAATGGAAGGATTTGAGAAGAGTGTATCGTTATGCGGCAGGGATATTTGTTTGAGCTGATAGTTGGTTCAGGGAGAGGGAGAGAGAAGGTGAAGATTTTTGAAGTCGTGGCAGAATTTTTCATGGAGATGTTGTTTATGTGATTTTACACAACGGGTTCTCCACGATTACGAAAGTCTTTTGGTTTGTGTGATTTTACACGACGGATTTTCCACGATTACGGAAATCTCCACATTCTCTCCGACTATTCACATACTGTATGCCGACTAGGTCTGATAACTAGACTAGCAAACAGACTAGGCCAACTGCCAACTCGCAACCAGATTAGGCCATTCATTACCTCCGATTACCAAAGTATGTACTACAGTACCTACGTACATAGAATAGAGTGTGCTTGTTTTGCAGGCGCCGACGCATAAAAGCGAGACGGAGTACTATCTCTCGTCGTCTAGTCGCAGCAGGGAGCTGGAACGAGCCTCGAAGTCTCGACACGACTACGAGCCGACGACGAGTAAGCGACGGAGAAGCCCGCCCAGTAGAGAAAGGCCTACTGCTCACGGCAGGCCTTCGTCTCGCGGTCGACGCCGGTCAAGTACCCGATCGCCTACCCCTCCGCCCAGACCGCCGTCACGTGATAAGGTACGGTACAGTACAAAATGCATCAGGGGGGGGGGGGGGGGGGGCGTCAGTTTTCGTTTTGCTGGACCACAGTGCCTACATTTGCAGACCTCTGCGTAATGCTGGACCTACATGTACATACCTACAAAGTATGGCGCGTGCTTAGACAGTTGCTAAATATACTGTATGTGGACCTCTGCTTTTGCACCTGTACGTACGCGTGCGCCGTGCTTTCTACAGACGTAGAGGTCTATGGACGAGTGTCAATAGTCCGTTCAGCGACAGTTATTTGTTGCTGGGCCTTTGCCTGCGCTGCGCAGTTTGCATGTGATTTGCAAATCGCGAGGGACCCCGCGGTATTTAGTGTGTAAGTTTAGATCGGTGCCAGCGGGGTTGTTCGTTACCGTCGTCGTTTGTGGTCTTATCTTTTCTTCCCTCGCAAGAATGAATATACTGTACTTCGACGACCACCGTTGGCACCGATATACACTTTCACTAAATCCCGCGGGGTCACTTCACTACCACCCAGGAGCTTAGCGTAGCGTAACTGACCAATAAGCAAGACAACCGGAGGTGTTTGTGTTGATCTATAGGTGGCAGCGAGAGAAGCGGTGACTGAGTTGGGACTCAGTGAAGACTACTTGAGAAAGGTGGAACAGCAGAAACGCCTGAGGGAAGAGATGGTCAAACGCAAGGAGATGCGCAGGCAACGAGAGGTACTGTACCTATTTTTTATTATTCATCATTGTTCGTACGTATTCTGGCATGCGTTCATGCAGCATACCATGTGTGCATACTGCAACTTGCGCTCACTGAACGCGTTTGGCGGAACATGTGCTTTTGCTTTGATAGCCTGTACGCACAGTTTGTGAAATGTACCTCTGTACCTACCAAGAATAGCTGAGTAGTACCCTGAGCTGTGTTGTCTATCATTTATAGATGACACAAAGACGCGATGGCAGTAAACCGGCATCCGATTCTACAACTACAGCATCCTCTACAACAACAAAAACGGCGGTAAAAATCTCGGAAAGGGAAAAGGTGCCCGTCTCCAAACTGGCCACAGAACTGCACCGTACGGAGGCGCAAATTCACGGCAAAATCTCTCCTCCCCCTACCGTCATCACGAGGAAACTAACTCCTAGCGCCTCTGCAGGTAGACAAGAGCCTGCTCTCTTCACTGGCCTAACTACGCGAGAGATTCAACAAAGCGCTGCTGCGGTGACGAAAAGAAAGCTGGAGGAAGCAGAGGGGAAGGTGGAGACACTGGAAGAACGGCGTAACCGTCTGTGCGAAGGAGGCGGAGTGAAAAGTGGGGAGAAGAAAGCTACGACAACTCAGGACAAGGCGGTTGGTGCGTCGCTGGTTAAGAAAAAAGCGCCATCCCCTCTTCCCGAGCTTACGAGACTTACGATTCCGCCTACTAGTAAGGATGGGAAGAAGGTTACGGAGCGAACGGTGCTGCCACCGACTGAGCAGCAGCAGAAAGCGACGGAGCGGGCGAGACAGCAGCAGGCGAAATATGCGACGGAGCGGGCGAGACAGCAGCAAGGCGGTAGTGGAGGCGGCAGCAAGAGGATGGGGGCGGGCAGAGATGCGATGGAGGAGGAATTGGAGCAGGTTCGGAAGAAGGGTAGGGCGACTGTGGCGGTGATTGTGAAAAACGCGGCGCCGAGCACGACGCCGCTGCGGATGAAACTGATCGCGGGGACGGTGGGAAAAGTGAAGGTAAAGGAAAAGGAGGGAGTGCTAGCTGGAAGTATAGTAGGTATGAATTCTTGGTGGTCAGTCGTATGTGTGTATGGTTTGGTCTGTGCGGAAGTGCAGAAGCCTGTCTGTGCTGTGTGCATAGGGCCTTGTTTGACCTTCTGCTGAATAGGTTACGTCTGATGCATTTCTCGATTCCCCGCTCGCAGACTGTATGTACGGAATGTGCGCACATAGTACATACTCTGCGTAGGTACCATTGATATGCTTCATCGAAGCGTGTATGGTACGTAGGTACAAGAAGGTAGGTTTGTCGGTTATTTCAGTCATGTTTGCAATCGGAGCCGTTGAAGTTCGTGGTGGTTTTTGAGGAAGCGACGGATGCGGCCAGCTTCTGTCAACTCTATCACAAGTACGTATTCACATACTATGATTACTTCATTATGTACCGCGTACGGACTACTGTAAACCTTCGTGTATAACCCTTTCGAATATAACCCCCTCGTGAATAACCCCCCATTTGGTGACTAACAATTTTTATCCTTCGGGGGTTAGTTTTTTACTTGATTATTTGCCCCACATTTTGTCTCGCATTTCCCAAAGGTGTTAGTTGGTATTTCGTAAACAGTTACGTATGTACAGTACAGCACATCATACTCTACTGTACAAGGGTTCTGTACTGTACTGGATGATGTGGATTTTATTTTGCAGGCGGGTGTTGGATCACTCTGTATTGGATTGTTCCCTGGAGCCGTGGATGGAACAGTAGTACATGATAGTCAGTCAGTCATCTAGCGATGATCAAGCTGCAGGTCAAGGATCAATCAATAATAATGACCCATTGGAATACTGGCTCGTTGTGGCGAGATACATACTGTACATGTATATGAAGAGCAGCGTATGATTATCGAAGCTTACCGTGGCTATAGAACTCCGCATGTGTGAAGGATTTTATGTAATATGTGATGAGTGAAGGGGTGGTATACGTACTGTTTATTGCAGAGCTAGTGGTATCATATCGGAAGATATGAGTTTTGGGGCATTTGTGCGTTTGTATGTAGGTATGTTATGTACGTACAGTGAAAAAATATTTGTTTTGAAGTTTTCGTTCTTGTGTCCAACGTTACGTATCTAGAAATTTGTTCCGTTGCTTGTTGTTCGTGTGTACACTATGTGATCACTTGGCTACATATTTGGGAAATTCTTTCTTATGTTGGGTTTTTGTCTTGTTTGTATGTACAGCACGCAGTTAGGCGTAATGTAACCTACAGTATTGCAGATTTGCCATGTACAATCGTGTAACATTGGAACATGCGCACATACAGTATGTGCTTCATGTGTGCACATTCATTATTCCTCTTGCTTTTATTATGTAATAAGGTATAATTTTTTCTTGTACTGTCTTGTTCATATTCATGATTCATCTCATGTTTATCACATAGTGTGGTTTGTGCAAGTGAGGCCAGATTTTTTGTTTCTCCTGCCGGCTGTATACTCTTGGTGATGTACATCGGCATACACTGCATTGTTTTTGCATCGGGAGTTCATAAAATATTTTTTGTGCAAAGTTTATGTTGTTACGTGTTGTTGGTTGTCATGACTAGGCCTGTGTATGCCGTTGTTTGCTGTTGGAGACACCATGATTATGAATTGTCTGATCTCAGGTGAGCTACCTAGTTTATTCTTTTGTTCGTCTCTTCAAAATTGCATCCATTTTCTATGTTTCAGATTGCTTTTCTGCCTCTCAACGCTCTGCCTTCATATTATCTTACACCAGCGACTATCATCATCGTTTAGGCATTTCCTCTTTATCACGTACCGCTGTTCCTGTACGTTGGTTTGTACATGCGTTTTGGTTGGTGGTGCCAGTGCATACAATCGTGTGCCAAATGCGGGTATCGTTTTCGTCGGACAAAAATCACGTCAACTTGGTCGGAAATAAAACTTTTTACTTTCCACCCCTGGCAGTGTTGCTCTGAAATGCTTTGCATATCACAAGCTATCAGTAAAGCACATCTGGGGCTTGGTCCATAACGAAGCCCATCGTACCTTGCTCATCCTCAGGATCACACATCACTACTGCCTGCCTATGATTGACTCTTGCAGTCCTGAAGGTACTCAATTGATCGGCCGATCCATCCAAATTATTATTATTGCTGACAGGAAAGGTCAATTTTCGCCGGGTGAACTGACCGCTGCGAGTTCGTTGAATCACGTCAAAGGCGTCACTGCCCGCTACCGATTCGTTGCAGCATTGCTGCTGCAAATTTTCCACTGAAACAGATTTGCGCAAAGCAGTCCTGGATCCCAGCTGGCTGCCCAGAACTATCTGTACCTGTTCACTTGCTGGGGGTGGAGGAGGAGGAGGAGGTAGAAAATGGCGGCCACCTCCCCCGTGATTGGATGACGATGGCAACCGTTGCACTTCTCGGGGAGGCGGTGGAAACTGCTGGAGGCGACCTGAAGCGCCACCTGGCGCCATCGACGGAAATCCGGCCGCCGGAGGAGCCAGTTGGAATGAGTGGCGTTGGCCTTCGCTTCTCTTGAGGTACATGCGCGCAGAGTGTCTTTCCGACGCGTTGCGACACAGGTGCAGCAGGTCGGCCGCAGGTTCTGCGGAGTAGGAGCCGCCGTGAACGCTGGCCGTCGGTGCCCCACTGTCTACCCCCATGAGGGGCTGAGGGGGGAACATGGGGGGTAAATGGTGATTATGGTGAGGAGCATGGCCGTGCAGGGAAGAGGGAGGGGGAAAGTGGCGATGACCACCCTGGGAGCTGTTGCGAAAGTTGTGAATATCACCGACATCTGAAGCCGCGTGAACGGGATGTCCTCCCATGCAGGAGAATGCACGTCGAAAGCGCGACGGTGGCATATCTTCCGCTCCGTCCGGCGGAGGGAAAAAGATCGGACCCTCGATGCCGCCAGCTCTGGGGAAAATGTTTCGAAGATGTGCGGCTCCTGCGGGATTGTAGGCCTGTGAGGGATGAGAATGATGATGGTGCATGCCGCATCCGCCTCCGTGGTGCGTCCTGGGATCGCAGATTTCCGAGTAAATCTCATCCGGCCTGTCTCCTCCCCCGCAATCCTCCGGTCCTCCTCTTTCGTCCGCAGAATCGCAAGCCGTCATCTGTTCCGCTTTGTACTTGAGAAAGTCGTAGAGCTCGTTGATGTGCTTCACGCTCTGACTGCGTAGTCGATCCTGCCGCCTCACGCCCGTTCGTATCTGCGGGAAGGAGCGCAGAGAATGGGGGTGCGGCAGCGGCAGCTGCTGCAGCTTCAGGTGGTCCTGAACGGTGGGCGGCCCCAGTTCGTGCAGATCCGGCAAACTTTCCTGCTCTCCTCCGCTGCTTACCACTGGCTCTTCGCTGGGCGGGCTTCCGCCATTCGCGTTATGATGATTGCCGAAATAGGCGCGCATGCGCTTATTCCGGATCTGGCCGAGGTAACGAGGAATGCGATTGGTCAGATAGTGGCCGACCTTCGCCGCCGTCCCGTAGATACCCAGCGCTTCCAGGTACTGGTCGGCGGGAATAAAAATGGACAGGATCACCGGCAGAAACAGAAGTCCGTGCAACACGCCCAACGACACCACGAGAATCACGGTTTTCACGAATGTTCGCACCATGTACGAGTCGGCGGGGGCGAGGCTTAAGACGCCGAGTACGGTGGACGCAGCCGACAAAATGATGGGTGTGCCGACGTATTTCAGGGCTTGATGCAGCCGATCGTCGCCTCGGTTCACCAGGAAATGGTAGGTGATATGCGCGGCGAAGTCCACGCTGAATCCTATGCTCATGACGATGGTGATCATGCTGACAATGTCCAGCCTGGCACCCCAAAGCGCCAAGCCTCCGACCACCCCCGCGTTAATGCTCAGAATGCTGACGCCTATCCAGACGGCGCTGAGCAGCTTGGGAATAAATAGCAGCGCAATCACCAACATCACACCGACAGCGATGGCGATGTTCTGCAGGACGTTCTGCAGCGTGCTGACTTGCTGATCCACCAGTAGGAAGCTGGGTTCGTAGATGAAACCCCGGAAGTTTGATGCTGCAAAGATCGACCGGAGGCGAACGGCGATGAGGCTCTGGTTTTCGAAGCCCACGTTGCGCATACGCACCAGCATCTTGCTGCTGTGAATGTTGCCGTCTTCGTCGAAATACAGGTCCGTTTTGAAGCGCGCGTACTGCGGAAGCAGCAGGAATTCATGCAGCTGGTCCATGAACGCGTACTTGTTGGCGAAGATGGTGTGGTGCAAGTGCTCGTTCAGTTCCTTCAGCCAGAATTCCCCTTCCACCGTATACTCGGTGTGCGTGAGGCTGTAGTAGAGATTCTGCAGTTTGGTGTTCACGTCGCGGTTCTCGTACTCCAAAGTCGGCTCCTGAATCACGGCGTAAGCGTAGCTGCCGTAGGCGCTGAAAGAAAACCCGTATGAAAGTATATTAGTATTCCACACTGCGCTGAGTGGAACTCGAACCCCGGCCCCTGGCCAACCGTGCGAGCGCTCTGACAACTGAGCCACAAGGTGCACCGACTTTAGTACATACTGTATGTAGGTAGCACCTACCATGAAGTTCCCATGTCAGGTCCCTGTCGGTAGGTGCTTCAGTGAAGTCATGAACATTAAGTACTGAAATTTGTGTTCATGCATCGACTGAAAAAGGTATGTAGCTGTATTTAGCGAAATGCTAACCGCAGATAGGTTTATTTCGTACTAGCCATAAGCAACTTTCGTGCAACTTTTGCAGGAACGAAGAACGGAAAGGAGAGAAAGCGACGGAATGGTTTATTTTGACGGATTGTTTTGGCAAAAACTATTCAGTCTGGAAATTCACAGTGAAATCACGACGCTCATTCGGAGTTCTGGCAGCTGACGACGTCAACGAGAAGGAAACCTCTTGGAAAGCACATCCACTCGGGATTTCGCGGTAAGAGCGTGTCAGATTGCCTACGAAAGCGTTGCCTAGCGATTCTGCCAGTGTTCCTTCTCGTTGACGTCGTCAGCTGCCAGAACTCCGAATGAGTGTCGTGATTTCACTGTGAATTTCCAGACTGAATAGTTTTTGCCAAAACAATCCGTCAAAATAAACCATTTTGTCGCTTTCTCTCCTTTCCGTTCTTCGTTCCTGCAAAAGTTGCACGAATGTTGCTTATGGCTAGTACGAAATAAACCTATCTGCGGTTAGCATTTCGCTAAGTACAGCCGCTTAGCATTTTCAGTCGATGCATGAACACAAATTTCAGTACTTAATGTTCATGACTTCACTGAAGCACCTACCGACAGGGACCTGACATGGGTACTTCTGGGTACCTGTACATATTGCCATATAACTGCCAACTTTGGTAGCCCAACATTATGTTATTTTCCAACCTCAGGATGATTTTTTTACCTGTGTTATTTTTTGTTTATTTTATTATTTATTTATTCATTATTTACTCCTTTCGGCCTTCAGCCTTCTCATACCTGAAATGTTTGGTGGTGGTCTCGAATTCCCGCGCTGCGTAGGAATCATGAGGCACCAGTGTTCGTAAATTCAGGCCCAGCGGTAGCCGAATCATGCCGTATACGCCCACAGCAATGTACAGGACGTAGAGAAGCAGCACCATGGCTTTCACTAGCCAGTGACTGACCACATCCGCATAGATAGTACTGAGAAATTTTGTCAGAACTTGCATCTCGAGCTTGGTCGGAATTTTGCGCTCCCCGCCCGAACTGATGCTGTATCCGCCGGCGCAAAACATACGGTAGAGCCAGCCTTCGCTGCCTGAAAGAAAAATGTGAGGTAGTAATCCGTGACCATGGTAAAGTCCCCTCTATGCTCGAGAGTTGAACTTCGCCCCCCACGCGGCGAGGCGGAGAAACAGGGCTTCAGTACTGAATTATTCTTTTCACCAAGTTGGCATGCCATAGAAGCCCAATCAAGTCAAACTCCAATCATACATATACCCCAACTTTCTTCGATTTTTTCAATGGTGATGTCACCGTTAACCCATCCCCAACTGGTATGGCCAAAAATGGCCATTTTTCAGGTTTTTGACAAAAGTAGAGTATTTTGCAGGCCTGATCGCAATATGCACAGAGAAGCAAAATGCTGTCCTTCTCAAATTCCACCACCAAGGGTCCAAGCTTCGCATTGATGGTGTTAACTCATTCCCCACCACACTGGCAACCTGAGAAATTGATGAAAAACTGCCTTTTCAGATGCACTCTACCCCAGTATGCTCCCCCAGTGCAGTCAAGCAGAGAAAATTAGAGTACCCTACCCTAGTTTTATGTGTAGATTTCAAAAATGACCTTAATTTTTAAATTCTTCCACTTTTAAGGCCTAATATACCCGATTTTATGCCATTTTCACGATCGGCTGAGTAAAAAATTGGGTATATTAGGCCTTAAAAGTGAAAAAATTTAAAAATTAACGTCATTTTTGAAATCTACGCATAAAATTAGGTCAGAGTATCTGATTTTCATAATGATTGTTTTTTGTGCACATTTTGATACCGAAACACATGAAAATCGGGTTATCAGGCCTCAAACGTGGGAAAACGGAAAAGCCACATCCATTTTTGAAATCTACACATAAAAGTAGGGTAGGGTACTCTAATTTTCTCTGCTTGACTGCACTGGGGGAGCATACTGGGGTAGAAATGCATCTGAAAAGGCACTTTTTCATCAATTTCTCAGGTTGCCAGTGTGGTGGGGAATGAGTTAACACCATCAATGCGAAGCTTGGACCCTTGTTGGTGGAATTTGAGAAGGACAGCATTTTGCTGCTCTGTGCATATTGCGATCAGGCCTGCAAAATACCCTACTTTTGTCAAAAACCTGAAAAATGGCCATTTTTGGCCATACCAGTTGGGGATGGGTTAACGGTGACATCACCATTGAAAAGATCGAAGAAAGTTGGGGTATATGTATGATTGGAGTTTGACTTGATTGGGCTTCTATGGCATGCCAACTTGATGAAAAGAATAATTCAGTACTGAAGCCCTGTTTCTCCGCCTCGCCGCGTGGGGGGCGAAGTTCAACTCTCGAGCGTAGAGGGGACTTTAAATGGTAAGCTAAACATGTAGGAATTTCAACTTTATACGTTGTAACTGTAAGGCAGTAGGCTAGGCAGGCACGCAGCCCTCATGGTTAGTTTGTGCGTGTTTCGTATCTTGATAAAGGTACGTAGTAGTAAACGTATACATAGGTACGTACATACAGTGCACGTGTACGTGTACGTACAGTACTGTACCTTATGCACAATTTTACATTTATTTACGTCGGTTGCTATTGCTTGCTATTATTTTGCTGTATACAATGCGCGGATGCTGTCTTCTCTTTCTTTCGACCCACCCGTGAGTAATCTCTCTTTTCACTCTTGCTACTTTTTCTTCTGCTGACCGGTCGGTTTACTGGCGCTTACTTTTCTACTCACACTTCACACATCATCCTCGCCTTCATTTCTCCGCGCCTCCCCTCCGCTTTTTCTTTTCCTACAAGTTTCAAAATGGAGACGACAAAGACGACCGCCCGAACCCAACTGGTCACAGTTCCTGTGCCAACAGAACTTGTCGCATCGGATGAATCTGAACCGCAAACGGAACCCGCAAAGTTGCCGCCTCCACCGCGCTCTTTTCGCGTGAGCCTCAAGTCTCATCCGCCGCGAGCCGATCTCGAGCACCACTTGCACACCAAATTCGCCGTTCCTTTCCGCATGCACGAGAGCTTGAGTCGCGCCTACGCCACCGGACCATCGAAAGATCGCGTAGAGCATCGTAACGTGACAGCCGACGATCACCCGTCCGCTGAGCCGCAAGAAGCGCCGCACGTGTTGCGCATGACTCAGCTGGTGCAACTGGAGGACACGGATGACGCCACCACGGACATCGACGAGAGTCTGATGACCATGGCCAAGACGCAGGCCGGATACAAAGAGGTAAGTAAGTACTAACAGGTAAGAGGTTATAAGATGGCGGCAGCTTTATGGTAGAGGGACTGAAAAATCGATAATGTGGTAGTGGTTACTGATCTATGGTGTTTGAGCACTGCTTCCTACCTATAGGCTGAGCGAAGGGGGTTGTTAAATGAGATTTTTTGAAGTCGCACAGCTTCGGTTTACGTCTTCGCATAGAAACAAAATTCTCCTCGCCGGGCGGGTCCTTGCGGTGACCCGCCTGGATCCACGAGAGTTTCATTCCATTCCCCCCTTCGTTTTCTAATCCTTCCAGCATTCTTCCCTAATCAACCCTATTCTTCCATCATGTTCCAGGTTCTACTAGCTGCTGACGACGAGGAAGAGGATCTGCGACACCGTCCTGGTCTCAACAAGCTTCTCAACTGTCTGAGACGCAGTCACGCGGAACAAGGCACCTGGAATCGCATGGCCCAACTGCTGGAACAGCGCGACTACCTGGAAGCTACCCACATCGCTGTTACCGAGGTGCCCGTACCCTTGGAGGAGGTCTTAGGGGCTTTGAAAGGTCTGCAAGAGCTGGGCTTGCTACGCCAGTTGAGCTGGGAAGACGAGAGAGATCTGAGAAGGAAGCTGAGAGAAGCGGCGGTGGCGGAGACAGAAGCTGGGGAGGAGAAGGAAAAGAAGGGTAAGGATGAAGAACGGACGCTGTATCTGCTTCGAGCCAGTCGCATCATTCAAGCTATCGATCCCAACTTCAAATAAGAAGCTGAGCTGATGTAGGCAACTATTCGCTGAGTCTAGTAGTGGACAGAGTGACAAACTATGTATGTACCCATATGAAGGGCTAACTGACACCTTTGTCTAGTGTCTATCTCTCGCCAAGAGAGCATTTTGTCTGTTCCCAGTAAACAATGAAACGGCTGCCGCCTAGCAAAGTTGACAATTGACGGCTCGCTTTGCTGCATTGCACCTGCACTTTAACATGTACGTACATACGTAGTGTACGTAGGAGTAGAATAGGTGGATAAAAGAAGGAACGGCGTACGCACGCATCCCTGCCACCAATCAAGTTCACGCATGAATTATGCATCCGGCTTTCTCAGGGTTACCCAAGCTTCCTGCTTTGCACATATGTATTGTGAGTCAAGCGCGCTCACGTACATAGCTATACCTAGGTACTGTAAACGGGGATATTTTCGGACGGTCTTTTTTTCGGACAGAAGGCTTTTTCAACATTTTCGGACGGGGAAATTTTCGGACAGATGCCTGACCTCAATGTGTCTGTACGCACAGCGGCATTGTCTGATGCGTACGTACAGTAGACTTTACGTACGTAGATCGATGAGCTTTCGCTAATTTCGTGGTAACATATGGCTGTATGCGGGCTAAAATAGGCACAGTACTGTATGGGTGTACGTACGTACAACACACGCTAATGCATAATGATAAGGGCCGCAGTTTACAGTATGTACATACGTAACGTAGGAATAATTGTACATATAAAAAATTCGGACGGTAAAATTTTCGGACAGCATTTTTTGTCCGAATTGTCCGAAAATTACCCCCGTCCGAAAATTACCCCGTTTACAGTAACTTCCTCTTCCAGTTGCTGTCTTTTGCTGCCTCCTGCTGGGCTGCTTTTGACTAAGCTGATTGTTCCTAGTGAGCTTACTGGGAGGCGCCAAATAATTACGCCTGATAGCACCATAAGTCCTGACTTTTAGCTGACCACCGACCGAAGCCGTGTGTTGAACTGAGTGATTGTATTCGTATACATAGAGCTTACTGCCTTTGCGCGTATAAAGCTTTAACAACGTATGCACTGTTCGACGACTTTACCGCATTGCGACTTGGGCTTGGCTTGTGCGAACGTGATGCAGTGTCGATTCGCTCGTTCCCGTCTTCCGGTGAGTGCCATGCAAGCCAGAAAGAAAGTCATCTGGTACATGAACACGTACAGAACCGCCAGTGCGCAGTAGGTGCAGAAGATTCCTGAAAAAAACGTAATGTTGCCAGTCCTCTTGATCACTTATCGCTTGTGCCAATTTTGAATTCATTTTGGTACTGTAATGCCTCATGTATTACCCCGTCGTGAACAACCAGTTTATTTAGTAGTACGTGTGCATAATATTCTTCCTTCACTTTATTGTGTCTATGCATGATTTCAGGTGCATCTCTGCTTCGGTAATGAAACAGCGGACTTACTGACTGCCGGAAACGTAGAAATACTGCCCACGCTGAAGGATAAGCCGTCGGTGAGAGCCGTTATCATGATGGACACCGCCGTTTCTCCGATGGCTTGCGCCATTCTTTCCTCCACTGTTAAAACTGGATGAGTCGTTCTCCAACTGCTCAACATCAGGAACATATTGTCCACACTGATGGCTGCAAACAAAAGAACAAAGGGTAAGCCGACTCAATATTTATTTATTAGATTAGTGTCTTCCGTTCCATGTACAGGGTGTTTGTAAATGAAAGATGCAGTGAACTGTGATGAACGTGAAGTGATTTTTTGACCCAGACGCAAACGTCGAATGTCAATGGACCTCCCACTCTAGCTCTTTTTTGGGCCGGAATATTTTTATTGGGGTTTTTTATAGTTAGAGAGGATGGGACAATGGCCAATGACCACTGTCGATGTGTACCTACTGTAGGTACGTAGGAATAGGATGTGGGTGTCTAATGTAGGTACATGAGTCTATCAATATCAATACATTACATACATACCATATACCATACGTATTACGTATGTACATATGTAGATACTACTACGTTAGGGATCTTTCGTTAAGGACTGATTGGGGCAAGAAGTCTCTTGAAATTGCCGCCACCGACAAGAACGGTGAGGCGAGGCGACAGGAGGGTGGTCGGAATAATTTTATTTCACCTTTTCAGTGTTTTCTCCCTTTTCGCAGTCATTCCAAAACGAAAATTGGCGTGAAGTTCGAGTACGTTCGCATGTAAGTACGTATAAGAAGGGACCGCCATTCTACATATACGTCGCAACTCGTTTTGGCGGTTGAAGATTTGATTCTTCTCTTTCGCTATCTCCTTGACAAGTCGTTAGCGACATTTCTGCCGGAAAATAGAAATTTCGACACCTTTTGTGGCGAAAATCCGCACGCCTTGTCTTGTTTGGCATTGATCCTTGTCTCCGGAAAATAAGAGAGAGCGGGTCCGTTTCAGATTTCGGGAAGGACCTGATGGTTGGAGGAAATGAAAAGTACACTCTCCGTTGGACAATGAATTTAAAGGGCATCACCAATTATGGAGTGGCACTACAAGTTCATTGTCGGCGCGTATAATCAAATATTTTTGAGAGTGACAAGTGTCTACAGGATGCTCGTATACTTAGCGAGAGTTGCTCCCTGCGCCTTTCTGATTGACAGGCCGCTATGTACGGTACGTAGGCCTACATGTACGTATGTACCCTTTGTAAGATACTGATGGTGTATAACATACCTACACATCACAAAATAATGACGTACCAATACCTATGTCATGTACACATGTACATACTAATACCATAGTCGATCTTTATGGGTGAACAATGGGGTCTGCACTCTGCAGTATAGGTGTAGTATGTAGTACGTGTAGTACCTGGTGCATTCATGGTACACGTACAGTACGTGCAGAGAGCGCATAATTACTGAGCCTAAAGCCAAAACAGCTGAAGCTGCGAGATATCAAGAATACATAGTTGTTGCGCGTATGTAATTTGAATGCTGCCTTACATATGATAAGAAAAGGCATGATGAAGACCATCTGCAGGAAGGGGTATCCGGAATAGATGAGCGTTCCCAGGGTGGCGATAACGGCGAAGATGGCGTTCAAAACTCCGCAAACGCCCAGCCACGGCTTGCTCAGTACGCAATCTGACGTGAAACACGCACCCACCGAGAACAAAACCAGCGAAGTGAAGAGCATCGGCAAGTAGGGCAGCAGCATCTTCCCGTTCCTGTCCACCTCCTCTGCCCAGGACACCGACGAGATGTACTGTACGCTCAAGTCCGCGTAGGAGTCCTTGACTCTGTGCATGAGTTTGAGGAACTCTTTCTGCCACAAGTACACCAGCAACTTCTCCTCGTAAACGTCGCTCTCGTGTAGCAGATAGGGAATTCTCATCGCCTTCGCTTTCACTATGAACCCCTCGTCGTTGAGCGTGACGCTGCCGAAAATATGCGAATTATCCACCGTTCGATTCCCCAATTTCAGTACCGGGTATTTCAGAAAGAGACGAATGACGGAGAGCGGATCTGAGCCGTTGAGCAGCACGATTACCGGGTGTTCAATGCAGGCACCGTCTTTCCTGGCGCACAACTGCGCGAGGGAGTAGGAGAACCAGTCCTCTACATCCACCCGAACTTGCTGCACTTGTCGGTGCATGTCGCTAGCTGCCGCTAGGACGGAGTTTCGCAGCACGTTCTCTTCTATCGACATGTCTTCGATGATGAGAAAGGCGAAAGCTCTACGAAATACGTCGTAGGTGTCTCGAATGGGGTCGTTGGGCGGAAATAGCCGCTTCAAAGTCTGTAAACTCTTCATCGATGGCACATCGTCCGGTAGAAACATCATGAGTCGATCCTCGCTCGGCGATTCCTCTAGCCGGTCGGATTTTAGGACGAGCACTGCGGTCATGCAAGCAGTGACGAGAATCGGAACCACAAGAAATGGCAGAGGCCACTTGGCCACCAGTTTGCTGTGATCTCGGAAAAATTGGCTCACTACTTGTTGGAACTGGCAGCAGCACAGCAGCATAATTGTAAACACGGTAGGAAAATTATGGCATCACAGATGTCGGGGCGTTACGGTATGTACAGGAATATCCCGTTTTTCTATTAGATTGTAGCACAGCCAGATAAGCAGCGCGGCAGGCAGTTGGCTTCTTCCAACAATAATTTCGAAGTACTGATGATAGTTTTTCTAAGTCATTCCTTTTCGCATCATTGACGCCAATTGTTTCCTTCCATTTGGCGCGGCATAAAACTTGTCATAAAATTTGCGCGCACGTGGTATGGGGAACTTTTAGGGATCGTTTAGAGATTTATGGATGTTATGCGACCAGAAAAAAACAAGGCGCGTTCTCCAGTTGGTGCTGTGGTGTTTATTGGCGACATTTTAGAGTTTTTGGAATACCCGAAGTATTGCCTTACACACACCTAGTGATTAGATGACCAGGTGCCGCGAGTAGATTTTCAGAGATATTGCGTAATCCTTGCGCGCGCCGACTTTGTCCTCCGTACATTCGTACGTGTACGCACGTATATATAGGCCTACGTACTTATTATGGAAGATGCAGATGTTGGATGCAGAATCAGGGATATTGACTTGAACGCTGGGCGCTCAAAGGTGTACCAGTGGGCCACACAATCAAGAATACCCCACCCTAGTCTCATCCAATACGACGCCTCACTATTGCATGGCCGGTAGGCAGGTACATAGCAACCCTTTTCTCTGCCGGACTCTATGAGGGTTTTCCACATGATTTTTGGGCGGCCGACCGGTCGGACCAAAACATAAGTGGTCTTCAGTGCTAAATATACGGATTTGCATAAACTCGGTGGACACGTGTAGGTAGACACAAAACGCGTCTTTCCACGTGTTTCGACAAAATGGCGGCTGGTGGTGCTTCTGTGTCCATGGTTCGTAAGCGTAAGTTAAAATGATAAAATAACAATTTTGGGCTGTCAAACTGACGAGCCCTGGCCCATAATTGTGCTCAATGCTATGTCTTTGACTAAAGGGCGAAACATATCATTGGGGTTGCTGCTTTTACAATTGGTGCTAGTCATTGCATGTTTTGCTTGTAACGTTAGCCTATTATGTTTACAATCGTTAAAAAATTTCTTAATAAGTGGGCCGGACCAAACATGAGAAAATACAAATTGGCCGCAGTCCTTCGCCTTCCTCTTGAGAAATTAGGATTGTTGCTCCCTCCTCCCTTCTCTCTCCTCCACGCTGACCCTATTATCAGATCGCGGGGTTCGTTACACCACAGTAAGTCTATTTTTAGTAGAGCTCTCACGGGTAGGCATTTTGCATTGATCCGGGTCCGGGTCCGGGTCCGGGTTTTGAAACCATGTACCCGCGGGTTCCGGGTCCGGGTCGGGTAATAGGAATATTTGCTGTTACGTACATGTTAGTGTACGTACTATGTGGTACAGTACGAACTGTACGTACGTTACGTACATACATATGCGATAGACTGTATATAACAATGTTCTAAGAATACATAACCTCCAGGTGGGAAATTTGGAAAAACATAGCTCGATATTTCGTGTGAATGTCGAAAGAAAATAACTGTCCTCTATTCTTGAGAAAACTTCAGAAAATGCTCAAACTACATCGAGCAGAAAGCCAAAATTGTGTGAAATTATACACCTTAGACCCGACCCGGATTTTCGCCTATTTTTCCGGGTCCGGGTCCGGGTCCGGGTAGCCAAAAAAGCCGGGTTTTCCCGGGTCCGGGTTCCGGGTCCGGGTACCCGTGAGAGCTCTAATTTTTAGGCCTATCATACCTTTCGTTGCAGATAGAGGACGGATATAATCGTCTTTATTCACAAAATTGATGATGCGAATAAAATAATAGTATCAAACACCTGCAACAACGCAGACATTTTACGATACGATATGTGAACCAAACATAGGTTTTCAGGTACGCGCAAGACGTTGAAGCTATCCTCCGATCGCCATATGCCACCGTTATGGCTCCACAGGGTCCACGTGGTGCCAAAATTTGCCTTTTTTCCCGACGCAAAAATTCGCGCAATTTCAACACAAATGTAGCCTATCTTATGTAGAATTTGATGTAGATTTCAAAAATAAAATTGGTTTTCCAAAAAAATTTAACCCTTACCCAAAATTCTCAAAAATATACTACTTTTGCAAAATTATATACTAGCGGTTAATTTTTTTTGGAAAACCAATTTTATTTTTGAAATCTACATCAAATTCTACATAAGATAGGCTACATTTGCGTTGAAATTGCGCGAATTTTTGCGTCGGGAAAAAAGGCAAATTTTGGCACCACGTGGACCCTGTGGAGCCACAACGGTGGCATATGGCGATCGGAGGATGGCTCCAACGTCTTGCGCGTACCTGAAAACCTATGTTTGGTTCACATATCCGTCCTCTATCTGCAACGAAAGGAGTGATAGGCCTAAAAATAGACTTACTGTGGTGTAACGAACCCCGCGATCTGATAATAATCTTCTTTGTGACCACTCAAGAGGGAGGAAACAAAAGCTCGTGCGTTTTGTCCGATGTCTTGGACTGGGACGAAAAAGTCCGGACCGGCCGGCTTTTTTGGTTCATGTGGAAAACTTTCTATAGGTACCGCAGGCGGGCGCGCTTCTTTCCGGCGCGCGCACGACGGACGGCGGGCATTGTCTCTGTATCCGTCGCGTACCTACGTATGTGCATACATGAGTGGAGATTAGATTACCGGCGTTGTACGTGGATATGCGACGAAGGGAGGCGGGAGGAGGACCGGAGGAGAGGGGATCCCGATCTGACATTGTTCCTGACAGCCGTGCGTAGCTCCGCTCCGCCTTTCTTTCCTTCATGCTCCGTCATCCACCTCCCGCCCATATGTGTCGTGAAGTGACGAGTGCCTTTGCCTTATCGGTACACGTACTTCAACTCAGTCCATTGTCACCAAGTAGACCCTTTCCGTACGTACTTTTAGATGTGTTGTGTACATACACACGTACGTAGTGTAGTTAGTATCAAAGTGTATTATACAAGTACATGCTGTACCACGTACTTGGATGGGATAGATACGGACAGATAGTACCACTCCAGCCGTCCAGCTACCCATACTGTGTTGGACGCGGCAGCGGAGGGCAATTTTCGCGCCATGTATCACCCAACACAACATCCGATCCCTGTGATATGCACGATGTACACATATATCTTCGTCTGCTGCATAGTATTCGTCTTAGTTACGTCATTGCTTGCAGACACGGAATACAGATATCTAATGTCTCTCTCAGGTGGTAGTGACATGACAACAGACACCCCCCTCACATCACAGCCTAGAAGGGTCCACATCTGGTCACTGCAATACTACCAGGGTGGTCTTGGAATAGAAGTAATGCGGCAAAATTTCAAAACAGAGCGAATACGACTACAGGGTGTTCGTTTGCAAATTCACTGCAGTAGCAGTTTGGCTTTGCTTCAACATTTTATTGATTTTAGCTGCTAAATTGATTGGTAGCAACTTCATGTTCCTGGCTGATTTTTATGTTTTGCAGCATCCAATCCATATTTGCATGTTTGCTTGCATGCTACGTCCAATATCCATATATGCATGTCATGTCCATAGGGTGTTTGCGGCCAATTTATGTGATCGGACGACGATGACGACATTCTGTCAACGTCAACAGTAAATTCGACCATCAAAATTCTCGTTTTTGTCGATAAAAATACCCGGTTTGCAAAATTTGTTTAGCTTTGTAATTATGACGTTGCGAGGTTTTGATCCAAAACGTTTGGCGCAAAATGTCCGTGGAAATCCAGCATCGCTTTTATATTTTTTATTATTTTTATCCACACCGGTCCCAACCCTCGTGGCCGCACGAGGGACAGCAGGTCTCGAAGCGAAAGAATAATTACGGTAGCCTACGTACGTGGTAAAAACGAAGTCGACAAAGCGCGCAGCGAGCAGAGGAAGAAACGAAGAAGCGCGCGCTTTGTCGTCTTCGTTTTTACCACGTACGTAGGCTACCGTAATTATTCTTTCGCTTCGAGACCTGCTGTCCCTCGTGCGGCCACGAGGGTTGGGACCGGTGTGGATTTCTAATAAAATAAAATTTCGCTAGATAAGCTGGCTGAAGCAGAAGCAGTCGTCTTTCCAGTTCAGTAGGCTCATCAGCCATCTCCCAACCACCCAGCTCCCAACTTCCACTCCATATGGAGACTTCATCTGACTCCATTGTTCTGGTATGTTTGGACGATTCAGACGAAGATGAGAGGAAGCACAAGTGGGATGGTCCACTTATCGCCACCACAACAACAACCAGTTCTCCACCTGCCAGTAGTTCATCATCTGGGGCAGCTGTTGATGTCTCATCTGAACTTGTTTGTGTCGTGGAGCCCCAGGTATCTTCAGCTGCTGACGTCTCATCTGAGATGGTGCAGGACTCTCCATTGGATGTGAAGTCAGAAAATATGGTGGAGGATGAAGATGTGAAACTTTCAGGTATGTGCATGTGCATTACTTATATTCGTTTTATACAAATGAAAATGGGCATGTGAATGAGAAGTTGATAGGTGCTTTATTTTTTTAGTTGATCCTGAATGTCCCATTTACTCGACGGAACAGCTGCATATTGAGGAAATCGTTGACATTATGGCTGAAAGGATGGAGAAGAAACTTGAGGTACAGCACCTCTTTCTAGTTTCTACGATGGAAGGATTTCGAGTGCTAATACTGCACCAATGGGTGATGAGATCGCAAATAGCAAATGCAACACATAGTAACGCTTTTGCAAGGAAAAAGCGCTACTAGGGTACTGTGGGGTAAACCTGGCCACCTAAGCTCCTCTGAACTTGCTGTTTCAGCAAATGATGAACCCATTTGAAAGAGGAGAGTTCAAGGAATCGATTGATGTAATATATCTGTGTCAATCGGTCTATTGGTTGCTGACATAGGCAGCCCTGAAACTAGATGGCCGGGTTTACCCCACGGCACGCTATGTGTTCCTCATCCATTTACCTACATTGAGGGTAGCCTAAATGACTTGCATGATGAGTTGTTGCTTGTTCTTTCAGATTTGTTCTCCCAAAGTCAGCTCGCTGCAGTGTCCAGGAAAGGGGAATTTCTATTTTCTGGTAGATCTGGACACGGTCGCTTGGCAGGGCTTGCAGTACGACGGTCACGGCTTTTGGAAGGCGCAACAATGGCGACACTACTCCGTGAAACTGGGCAGTCAGGAAGACTCCGTCGTACGCATACGCGCAGCTCCGAGCGGCGCGCTGGATGCGCATGGAAGCTGGGACATTGATTTAAAGGGGTGATCTGGCGGGAAATTAGTATGAAGGGGGCAAGTTTCGAATTTTTTAAATTTGAAAGCACCTGCCTATGTAAAATTTTATCCTCTTTCGATCTAACCCCATGTTTTGAGCCGATTTTGCCTCTGCGATGCAGAAAATCAGTTGGAAAGGCGGGATTTCGCAACATTTTGGCCAATTTCGCTCATGCTAACTGCCAACTGGTTCCCTGTTACATAGAGGCAAAATCGGCTCCTGAACATGGGGTTATTGTAGATCGAAAGAGGATGAAATTTTACAAAAGTAGGTGCTTTCAAATGTGATAAATTCGACATTTTCCTCCCCATACAAATTTTTCCGCCAAATCCCCCCTTTAGCGCTGACGAAATACGTGCTGCCGTGCACACCGCAAGGTCAGCTGGCGAAGTACATCTACAGAGGTCGCCATGCGTCTGGCAAACTGTGTCGTGTGGCAGTCATACAGTACACAGCCAGGTTCAACCCGAGGGGGCTGGTTTTCTGTCCCAACAAAAGCTGCTCAACGGCAAGTAACAACCGAAGGTGGCAGGCGCACGCGATTAAAATTGGCATTAAGGCTGCCACACCGCAGCAGCAACCAACAGCGGATGGTACCACCAAAAAGAGGTACAAGAAGAAGTCGAGAAGACGTGGTGGTACAGGAGTGGATTTTATGCGACAGTGCAAGCTCTGTCCTCGTATGATTGCAACAGCGTCGGCCTTGGTTCATCACATGGCTTGGCACAAGAGGAGAGCGCAGCTGGCAGATCAGGCGTCGATTAGCAAGCCGCGTCCTCCGCGCATGTACCTCTGCAATCTGTGCCCTCTCAGATACCACAATCAGAGCAGCTTGAAGAAACATCTGATTTTAAAGGGCGGATGTGGCAAAGATTTCCCATAGTGAAGAGAGGATCGATTTTTTCAAATTTCCTTCGGTGAACCTATGCAGTTTTACATGCTGATGTGATGCAATCTTACCCACCTGTCTCGACGCGATTTTGCCTCCTGGCAGAGAAAACCCACTTGTACAGGGCGTTTCACAATAAATTGCGCGAAAACGTTGTGAAACACGCTTTACAAGTGGTGTTTCTCTGCGCGGAGGCAAAATCACGTCGACACAGGTGGGTGGGATCGATTCAGCATTTAAAACTGCATAGGTTCACCGAAGGAAATTTGAAAAAATCGATCCTCTCCTTCACTATGGGAAATCTTTGCCACATCCCCCCTTTAATCCACAAACAAGACTACCCGCAGTCTACGCTGGTCCGGAGACAACACAAAGTGGCCTTCACTTGCTCCAAGAAGAGCCTATGTTGGATGTGCGGCGAGAAGCTGGAGTCTCAGTTTCAGCTGCACGTTCACTTCGGCAGGAGCCACCCTGGACAGAAGCCGCACAGGTGCGAGCGCTGCCTCCAGGGCTTCACCAATCCAGCCGCGTACCGACACCACCTATCCAGGCCATGCAAACAGCTTCAGCCGACCTCCCTACATCCCTGTCGCCTCTGTGCAGATCCGCTCCACCACTACTTCTCTCTGGTGCAATGGCATTTCCGCAAAAAGCACCCGGGGGAACCGGTCGCTTTCTGCAACATCTGCGGTGCTTTGCCGACTGCGTCGAATATTAAAGGGCGGATGCGGCAAAGATTTGTCCATATAGTGAAGGTGTTGAGCGATTTTTCAAAATTCGTTCGGTGAACCTATGCAGTTTTTTATGCTGAATCGATCCCACCCATTTGTCTCATTGCGATTTTGCCTCCTCGCAGAGAAAACCCACTTGCAAAGGCCGTTTCGCAATAAATTGCGCGAAACGCTCTTTGTAAGTGGGTTTTCTCTGTGAGAAAACAAAATCGCAGCGAGACAGGTGGGTAGGATCGATTCAGCACGTAAAACTGCATAGATTCGCCAAAAGAAATTTGAAAAATCGATCCTCGCCTTCACTATGGAAAATCTTTGCCACATATCCACCCTTTATTTTGTCCTATCAGGAGCATATAATCGAAGACTCTCACGCGGTATGGAACTGTTGCGAAGAAGGCTGTCGGGTGACCAGCCTGCGAGCGACTACCCTTCGACAGCACATGGAGAAGCAGCATCAAGCAGCTTTCTACGGCGTTGGTGTGAAACACAGAAAGTTTGTAGTAAGAATTCATAAACCAACGACTGACAGCTGTTGTATGGTGCGGGAGGATCAGCAAGGATCTGGTAGCGAACGCCTGGCTACCAATTCCAGATGGCAAAAAGTGGAAGATGATGAGATGAACAAGACAGGCACAAGGGCGGAAGACTTATTGGGATCTCCAGAAGTTCAAGTGGTGGATCTCACAGACGAGGAACCTGCTGCAGACATCGCTGCTTCCAGAACTACAGCTACAGTTGCAGTGTCGGTGTGTTTTTACCTGTACAAGTCTACGAATAAGTTAGACCAGTATACAGTAGGAAGAGGGACGCGATTGGATGACCGATACGTGAAGATCCACAAGTTGGAGCCTTCGCTGCCCCTGGCGCCCAGGCGATTCCAGTGTCCAGTTAAAGGGTGAATGTGGCCACCACTCAGCTACTGTATGTATTGTATTTAGTTGGGTACTGTGGGGTAAACCCGGACACGGGGTAAATCCGGACACCTAGCTAGTATATCTCAGCAACCATACGACCGATTGAGACAAGTTTAGTATTCTACCAATCGATTCCTTGAACTCTCCTCTTTCAAATGAGCTTTACTGTACCATGTTCATCAGTTGCTGAAGCGGCAAGTTGAAGAAAAGCTTAGGTGTCCGGTTTCTGCGTTACTAGTTATGCTCTATTATTTACTAGGCCTGCGGGGGTGGCCATCGATGTTGTTTGCTGTGTTTTCTTCTATTAGCTCGCTTCTTTTCCACTCCCAAATAACTGAACGGCGTCGATGACCCCGTCGGCACTTACATTATTATTTCGCGACCACCCCGCAAAAATTTACTAGCGTAAATAGTGAGTAGAGTAGAGTAGCTGTATGGTTTTATGGCCACATCCACCCTGTAAGGCGTGCACACAGCTGTTCAGCACAATGTCTGCGCTCGTTGCCCACATGGATGACGCATTGCATCCATCGTTCTTTGGAACCGTCTGCAAGGTGTGTGGCGAATGGTGTTCCGGTCCCAGTTCACTGGAACTGCATCGCTATCGCAAGCATTCCAAAACAGATGATGGTCAGCAATCCTTTCACTTTGAACAGGAAATGCAGGCAGACCGGTTGGAAGATAAGCTTGCTCGAACAACTGAGCAGAAGCCTGCTACCAGTACTCTGGTGCCCAAGCAAAAAACTGCAACTACTGCTGCAATTAGCACGAAATCTCACTGGAAAAGTCTACGCTTAACCCGTGGCCGCAAGCAGATGGCCAAGTTTCACTCTGGAGTGAAGTCGGTCTGCAGATGCTACGAGTGTAAATTGGGCTTCGCGAGTCAAATGACGCTGTGGAAACATCTGAATCGCTTTCATTACACTTGCACTTGCCAGATGTGTGGGAGGCACTTCTTTCAGCCATTGAGCTTGCAGCGTCATGGCTCTATGGCGCACAAAGTGAAGTCACTGGACTTCTCATACGCGTGTAGACTGTGCGAGAGAAGCGGCCAATATCCGATGTTCCGCTACGCTACGGGCTTGCAAAGCCATTTGACAAAGGTGCACAGGAGGATGACCATAATAAAGGGCAACGACAGCAGAGCATTGGAAACAAAGAGATGTCGAACCTTTTCTGGCCTGCCAACTTCTGGATTTACCTGGGAAAGGCGTGTCGGCCCAGTGAAACCAGACGGAATTGGTGTCTTGCCTTGGCGGCCGGCTATTGAGGAAAAACGAAAGCTTGAAGAGAAACAGAGTGCCATTTCTGAGCTACAGCACGAAGTGAAGAAGGCAGGGGATGATAAATATGCGCTGCTACAGGCACTGATTAGAAAACACAAGGAGAAGCATGAACTGTCAGCTTAGTCTGATTGCTAGAGTGAAAAGTGCTAAGTGCAGGAAATAGACGAAAAAGTGTTGCAGATTCAATGATTCCTTTTGTTACTTATTCACACAACAAATTATTATTGTAATGGCTGGTACTCAAGCTGTGGTTAGTTTGAAGGTCCTCTACTGTGTGTTCGTAACACAAGTTTTTTTGCTTCAGTGTATGATGATTGCATGCATTAGTATTTGTTCTATCTAAGTATGTGACTACTACACCCCTGCAAGCTGAGGTGACCATAATGATTAGTACCGTAAATGGTGATTTGAAATTCCGCCTCTCCCTGAATATTTCTAAAATAATTTGATTCTTTTTGGTCAGCAGCTGACGGTGTTGAAAAGGCCGGCACAACATTGGGTGTCGGCGAATTGTTTGCTTAGGCAAATGGGGGACTACTGAGTGATGCTGTTGAGGAATTTGGAAATTGAAATTTTCCTCACTTATCTTTTGGCAGCTCTAATCCTACTTTTGCTCTACATTATGTTCAGTATGTATACAGTACAGCCTGTCCCTATCCGGTGAATTTTTTCCGCCGATGTTTGGGATGGTTTTTCCGAGCCTATTACCGTCGGATGATAATGGCCGTCCCCGCTAGTTATAACGGTTCAGAAAATATGTGCGGTAAAGTTTCTGTGGTGTCGCCGCTGTTGTTTTCTCGGTTCGAAAGCGGACAAAAGCAACAGTCGGGACATTTGGAGTAGAGGAAGAATGTTCCATTCCGCTCTGGTCCTAAATTGCTTGGGCGACACCCTGTTAAGTAGGGTACTGTGAGGTAAACCCGGACACCTAGTATATCTCAGCAACCATACGACCGATTGAGACAAGTATTCTACCAATCGATTCCTTGAACTCTTTCAAATGAGCTACCTTGTTCATCTATTGCTGAAGCGGCAAGTTCAGAAATGCTTAGTGTCAGGGTTTACCCCGTGTTCCGGCTTTACCCCACAGTACCCTGTATTCTGCATTCAGGTCGAAGGAGGTAGAGAGAGACACCGTTCCAAAAGGCAAGTGAGCGCATGCAAAAAACGGACGGCATTCGTTTCAATGTGTCTGTTTGTACGTTACGTACAGCATGTATCGTAACGGGTCGGCGTCGCATCAGTGTTCGGAGTCGGATGTTTTATGCGTGTTTATTTGAGCTGAAAGGATGCGTCAGTCTGACGGGATCTCAGTGTCGGTTTTTTAGCGACCAATTAGGAGCAGTCTTTATTTATTGGAAGAAAACGACCGAAATAAGTACCAAGAAAAGGCGGAGAGAGAGAAGAGAATATGAGGTCCACCGCCCCGATTTTCGTTCCCTCCACCCTAAAATGACGATGTGTCATGTGTATGTACGTACCTATAGTTGGTGTTGGTATGCGGAACATATTCTCACTTACCGCACTATGTGAAGTTCGCACGCTATGGAGTCATTATCGTCACCGAACGCTGAATGTCCGAGTTACATTTTGGACATGGGATTTTGCCAGGGATATTGCGCAATTTTGGGGCCGGTGAAATGGAATAGGAGAGTGTAGCATATACTATGTGCATGTATATTGTACCTACGTACTTTATCCATGTATTGTGCCTGCCTACATACGTACATCGCCGTCATATGATGAGAGTACATTGGTAAAGTCAGTATGACTGACTGAACTAAGTTGCCTATGTGTGTATGTACTATGTACGTATTGCCGTTCGTTTCGTAGGTACGTACGTACACAGTATGTGAGGGCGGGGATATGTCATGTGCGCTTCCTGGGTAAATGACCTACACTTCTTCAGTGTGTGTATGTACGTACGTACGTACATGTGGCAGAGAGGGAGAGATAGACATAGAAGTTATTCCGTCACTCACTGCTGCCGCACTTTGCGCCATATATCGCACCTGCGCGCGCGCGCGCAATGAAAATCGTGCATATCTCCATGGCTATTCTTGGCTGTATACGTACGTTACGCCTACGCACATTCATGATATTATTACGTACTGCGATGAAGGTGAACCTCGTTTGCCTCACCCGGCTTTATGATGTTTATATACGAGAGAGAGTGCGGTAGTAGTACAAGAAAGGGTCTTTTCTCTGTCAGCGATCCGCAAGGATTAGGTCCGTCAAGTTCGTGTGCTGTGCGGATCCCAAAAGTGTGGCTTTTCCTGGTGACTCCAAACTCCAATGCCGGCCGACTATTATAATACAGCGGTGCTGGCAACATCGGCAAACAAAAGAAGTTTGGACTGCAGGGTGCGCGCTTTATCCGCCCTGGTTTCGTGAAGTAAGGATCATTTCTGGGTGTCACCAAGGCATCTTCTCGGAGGGAGGGAGAGGAGTTTATTTCGGTTTCATATTGCTTTGTCCCACTGCAACAAAATGTGTTGACGGCAAGCGCCCGCCCTTATGATGCAACAATGAAGGCGCCTGTCTATTTTATTTACTACCTACATGCACGTCCAGAGACTGATGGAAAGTATGTCCAGCTGCCAGCCATTGAATTTAGCTCAGTGGTGACCGACACCTTCAGTTACGTATGTACTATGGAGTACCTATTCTGCGCCGGTGCGCCTTACGTCTGTATACATATAATGTAGGCATGCTACATAGAACGGCCGTACATACAGGGTGTTTGCTGTCAAACAAGCTGGTCTGGCTCTGGGTCCCCTTCACGGCAATACGGCACTGCAGCTTCAGTGTACGTTGGGTGGGGGGATAAGGTTGGAAGGGATAATCGCTATCTTGATTTCGCTGGAGTAAGTATAACGATGCGTACTATTATCATTTCAAACCATGTCAACAGTTCGCATCCGTTTCCCAATTTTAGCGCCTCCACCCTCCAAGCTAAATTGTACAATATCAGGTACGGTATTGTGCACGTACATTTCGACCGCAGATTGGTTGCTAATGATGCCAGCCAATCGTAGGTTTAGGAAAAGCTTGATGTGTCCTGCTTTTCCCCGCGGTTCCTCGTATTCCGGTGCCGCTGCCGAACGCCGTCTGCTGTAGCTAGGAGAAGCGCAGATGAGGTGGCTGGGGCTGGGCCTAATTCAGTTGTGTATGCGTCGAGTGCGTACGTAGCGTTTCGGAAGGCTAAAGTCAACACTGTCAGCCTCTCGGCCGTCGCTTTGTTCGTCCTTTTCTTTCTGCCACAATCGAGGACGACGGCGGCTTCCTGCCTTCTCGTCCCGTGTCCCGTCTCCGTCATTCAGTGTAGCAGTATAGACCAGTTGCGCTAAGGACTTTTCGGTGGCCGTGAGGTGGCCCCGCGTATTAGTGTAAGTTTAGATCGGTGCCGACGGGTACAATTCGTCCACGCCACGTCGCACTGAATACCGCTGGCCGACCACGCGACCATCCAAGAGTGTTAGCGCAACTGGTCAATAGGAGGCTCCACGCAGAATGCGCCGTTAACGAATTACATACCTGTCGCTATGCTGTGCAGCAAACGCAGACGTCCGATACCGATACTGTGTCCACTGCTTCCCATTACTACTTCCCCTTTGACTTCTTTTGCTTCTCTGGCTCACGTGCTTTTACGTGGCTATGCTTTCAAGTCGAATAAGCAAAAACTTGAGAAAGTTCTGGACGATGGACATCCCTGGACCCTGCTGGTTTGTGTTTACTCCTTTATGCAGTTGAAGTGACCGCTTTAGCCTTTAACGCCAAACTGACGTGCCTGTGAAACTTTTACTATATAAGATAAGATGTTAGCCGCTATTACCTAAGCCGTAAATCTCGGTGGCTTACCCGCTTGGGTTGACCACTTGAAAAGGTGTGCTAATATATGTCTCTGACCGCAGCCTTTTGCTATGTACATAACATAGGGTACACATGTATGGGTATGTACCTAGGTACCTACAGTGTGTGTATACGTACGTACATACATACGCGTTGCAGAGGCGCTTAAATAAAAAATCCTCCACTTGTCCCAGCGTGGTCATTGCCCAGCCGTAAGCTAATCTGTTCTATTTTTATGTTAGCATCTTCAATTCTATGCTACGTAATGCTTTGCTACCTTTGTTTTGAGCCGCTTAAACTACTGTACTGTAGTAACTGGTCATTTGTGTTTGTTTTCTGTTTCAGGTCGGGTGCTGACCGTTACGATCATCTGGAAGGAGCTGCAACAAACGAGAATTTATTAGCTATGAATTGGAGCTTATTAAACGTGGGCATACTTGCAACAACGATGGCCGTTTATTCCGTCAGTGAAGGAGCTGCTATGTATTACTTCTGATTGCTAGACCCACGTTGTTCGTCAAAATGCGGTTAGATTGCGTGGAGCGACCGTTGGCTCGCTGCTTTTCCGGTTACGCGCGTCTGGTCACTCGATGGCCGACACCCTTCATTCTGCTACCTCTTCTGGTCACGTCCGTCCTGTTTCTGGGTCTGGCTCGCCGACCGCCCCTGCTCAAGGAGGATCTGAGCCTGTACACGCCGAGCGACGCGCGCGCACGCGTGGAACTCGCGGAGCTGCAGAGACTCTTCCCGATCAACGACACCGATCCGTACTATTTCGAGCGCCGCTACGAGCTTGAACGCAGCGGTTACATCATCGTGACGGCTCGCGACCCTGACGCGGGAAATATTTTGCACTCGCGACTGCTCCGCGAAGCGCTGGACCTGTGGAACGAGCTGCAGTTCCTGCACGTGCCCTGGGGCAACGCGCACTACAATTACTCGCAGCTCTGCGTGGTCGCGCAGTTCGGCGCCAAGCATACCGGTTGCGTGGAGAACCCGCTGCTTCGCATGTTCGAGCGAGACGCGGAAAACGGACTCAAGGATCTGCTCTACCCGGTGACGGACGGCGGCATTTTTATCGGCCAACTATTGGGCGGAGTGGTGTTCGCGAGACGCTCGCGAAAGGTTCGCGAAGCGCGCGCCCTTCTCCTGCCCTACCAGTTAAGGCATCATACGCCGCAGCTGGACGCGGTAGCGGAGAGATGGGAGCTGGAGCTGGCGTCATTTTTGCGCGGCTTTCATTCCAACAACGTGGAGATTAGCTGGTGGACGTCGGAAACGCTGGCCAGTGAAACGAGTCGCGATCGTCTGCTGCTCTTAAGACTGCTGGCGCCGCTCTTCGCAGTGGTGACGCTGTTCACGGTGGCCTGTTGTTTCGTCGGCAACTGGGTTACCAGTAGACCTTGGTTGGCACTGGGGGGCGTCTTATCTGCTGCCATGGCTATCGTGTCGTCCATTGGGGTGCTGTTGCTTGCTGGTCATCGCTTTACCAGTGTCGCCTACTCCATGCCGTTCATCGTCTTCTGTAAGCGAAATTTTTCTTATGCCTTTTTGCTTTCGGAAAAGTGCTTTGTGCCTTTGCCTTTCCCATACGTGGGCTTTAAGTAGGTAGAATATGTGCGTGTGTACCCATGTACTGTACGTTATTGCGCCGCGTTTGCACTACCGAACGGTGTGAAGTGTGAGTATCAAAGGTGACAGGTCAAGGCACGAAAGAACTCCTTTTATCCACACTTGCTCCCGCATTGTGTGGGCAAAAGACGCACGAAGGAGGTTCTGTCTGTGTCGGCCTCTACAGTTGGAATTTTTCAAGGTGCAAGATGGTACGTACATTTTGTTTCTGCATTTACCAAACGTATACAAACAAACAATGCCTCCTGTGTTACAATGTGCCGCCAAAATGTGGGTTTCAGCACTATTTTGAACGTAATGTAGATACGCATACTCAAAGGTTTGTGTGCAAGTGCCATGGATGGGCCACTTGACTACTGGTGGTGACGCCACTTCCCCTTTTATTCCTGCAGTTTTTTCGGTGCGACAATCCAAGGTCAATGGGCCGCGCGCCAAAACTCACCGCACATTTTCTCTTATGAAGTTACGTACGTACGTGTACGTACTTTATGTAGGTATGTACATGCCTATGTACAGCAGACAATGTTTCTGGAATCTTTTTCTACGAAAATGGATCGTGCGTGCACATCCAGTCCAAAGGGGTTTCATAAATCTTCATCCATTATCTTAAATCGGGATAAAATTCATATGATGGCTCAAACTGATTGGATTAAGATGTGGTTTGGTTAGAGTTGGACATGATAGTACTCTGAATCATTCAGTCCACACTAATAATCTCTGTATTTTCAATTGAAAGTCTCTTGCGCCATTGCTGGTATGGCACGTAGCGTACTATGCGTATTCATACACACTCGCAAGGCTAAATCGTTTTAAGAGAGTAGCGGGAAGTGTTTTCTGTGGACAGCACTGTGTGTTGTTGATATGTGTCATCAGGTGGGCGTTGATGTGCCGATGAGGTGAAGAAGCTTGCAAGAAGTCGACTATCGGCGGTCGTCCGTCCTTCCATCCTTTGGCTTGAGGTCGTGCCATTGTTGTCCCAAAGCTCTGTCGAGTACTTCAGCACAGCTCGCAGGAATTCTCTTTTGACAGCTGAGGCCATTGTCGCCCCTATGCAATGCACAGCATGTTCTGTGTACATATACCAAGATTAAAGGTTGACACAAGAGATTGCCTGCTCATTGCGACGGGACCGGACAAACGGCTGTGCAATAGAGGTCTAAAGATTTCCGGGTTTTGGACAAGTGTAGGGTTTGCTTGCAGTGAGCTGAGCTGAGCTGCTGCCAGCTGAGATGTGGAAGCAAAATAGAGGAAAGAATCGAAAAGCACGACGATGAGCAAACTTGTCCACCTACGCATTTTACACCATGGGAGGCAACTGATGGGGCAAAGTTTAGCCAACTCATTGTCAAAGTGCACAGTCAAAGTCAAAGCGGATAGCTGTCAATATGGAAATGAAACCGTTATCCGTCGGTGGTCGTAATGTACATTGGATCTGTAGGATGGGCCTTTGTTTGGGTGGTTTTGGAGGGTGTACGAGATTGCCTACAATCTGGGATTTTCAATCATGTGTACATTCGGGCTCACTGATGCATGCAGTACGTACGAACTGTACGGTATGTACGAACGAAAGTTGTACATTTTCGCAAAAGCTTGCTCCCGTAACTCCGTAAGTGAATTTTGGATAAACAGTTTAGCCGTATTTGGGGACGCGAAAAGGTGTTTAGGCGAGAGGGTTGCAAAAAGGAATAGCCTGCTTCCATTGACGGCTTGGACAAAGTGACACCGCCATCCCTGCCTGGGTAAATCGCCTGAGTGACTGAAAGCATTGGACGATCGGTACACTTAGCAGGTGTGTAAATGAAATGGACACCCGTTTGTCATCGAAACAGACGTCGCTAATTATTCTTGGCACATTATTGTGCCGCATTTTTTGCACATACGCAAATAGTGAAGAGCTGGAATTTCATACAGATAATAATCTAGGGTAGGTACATAGGTAGGTACAGTACATTACATACATATACGTACAACATGTAACACAGTACGTAACGTAACGTAATACGTAGGTATCTTATGTATGTCCTTTACGTATACGTCTGCAGCGATTTGTTGTGTGTGTAGTACATACCTTTGTACCCAGCATGTACGTATACAATATGTACCACCCCCAGACGTTATGGAAAGTACGACCATACACGACCATACCATACCATACCACGTTCATATACATACTGTACCATCACCACCTAATTATTTTGACCACCGACCACCCACTGTGTCGTCTCTCTATCTCCATTTGAAATTTTTTTAAATCCACCATTTCCTACGAACACAACACTGCACACACACATGCCCAACCACTCAAGCTGTCTCCAGTCACTGGATGAACCCATAAATTTGCTGTTTCAACGCGACAATCTCCTTTTTTTTCTTGCAGCAATCGGCGTGGACAACGTGTTCATCTTGCTGGCGGCCTGGCGGAAGACGCCGATCTATCTCAACTTGAGCGATCGCATGTCCCTGACCTTTCGCGACGCCGGCGTCTCAATCACCGTGACGTCATTGACGGACGGCCTCTCCTTCGGCGTCGGCTGCTTAACCAGCTTCCCCAGCGTCCGCATCTTCTGCCTGTACGCGGCAGTGGCAATTCTGTTTGTGTATACGTATCAGCTGACGATCTTCGCGGCTATCATGGTCTTAACGGGTCGGAGGGAGATGGCGCATCGGCACTGCCTCACCTTTCAACGAGTACCGCCCAAACTCGGCGCCCAGTTGGGAGCCGCCAAGCTGCAGCAGGGGCAAAAGGCTCTGGCGAGGAGTGATCCAGGTACATACGGCATACATGGTAATGTACTTTAGGCCACGGTAGAGTGATGTGGGATAAACCCGGCCACCTAGTCGCCTTTTAACTTATGATGAACCGAAACCTAATTTGAAAGAGGAGAGTACAAAGGAATCGAACGATATAATATTTTGTCTTAATCGGTCTTTTGGTTGCTGAGATATGCAGCAGCCTGAAGTTTAGTTGGCCGGGTTTTTTCATGGCCGGGTTTACCCGATAGTACCCTACATTTGCACTTATTTTTGGACGAAACAAATTCGAGGACAAACAAATCGCGGACAAATATTTTTCAAGAGAAACAGCAGCAGTCACCGATGTCCTTAGATTAGGCATCCCAATAAAGGTCCAAACTACGAGATCCCTGCTTGTCCCAAAATTTGTAGGTACGTCCCAAAATATGGGTATCTACGTAGTTTGTACAACCAAGGGTCCATAACGAATATGTACAACCCATGTACAACGAATATGTAAATATGTAAACATATGCAAATATGTAAATATGTGAATATGTACAACGAATATGTAAATATGTGCTCGTGCATACGTACCGTACATGCCCTAAGATCCCAAGAACTCATATAATTACAGCCTTTCTCACTCATATGTACAGTACGGTATGTGTGTTTGCAGACGCGGATCCGGTGGGTACGTTGAGCGATCAGGTGAAGCAGTGGGCGGAACTGCGAGCGGCGGCGGCTGCGGCCAGCGTGGGGGGCGACGGACGCCGTGTGGGCGGAGCCAGGCTGCAGGCTGCACCCCGCGGCTGCTTCTCCTACGACGTGCCGGCGGAGCACGAGAATCACGCTCTGGCGCGCTTCTTCCGCACCAGCTACGCCAGCTTCCTGCTCAACCCCCTCGTCCGCTTCGCCGTCATCCTCGCCTTCCTCCTCTACTTGGCCTGCGCCATGTGGGGATGCACCAGGATACAACTGGGACTCGGTAGGTGATTGATAACTTAGCCTGGATACGATAGCGCCGCATTGCGCATATTTTTGAAATACTTTAGGTAAATTTGAGCTCACTTTCAGTGTACAGTATGTACTGTGCGTACATATTTGTACGACGTAACGTACTGTGTGCGCTTTTCATTCTTTTTCTCGCAGTGCGGTACCTACATACATAGCTTACAGACAATGTATGTACAGTATGCAAGGTACATGACAACCTGCCTGAAACTTAGTTTGTACATACAATACGTACAAAGAAGCGCATACCATATCTTGCTTGCTTTTTGCCTTTTTCAGAGCCGATGGACCTTCTGCCGGCGGATTCGTACGGTCGTCGGACTCTGTCGCTGTTCGAGGAGTACTTCACGGAGCACGGTTCCTACCTGCACGTGTGGGTGAAGAACCTGGCGAACGCGTCCACGGCGAGCGAGCGCCGGCTCTGGCTCTCCCTCCAGAAGGAGATCAACCTCTACGAGCACACCGAGTACAGCGGCTACTGCGACAGCTGGCTCCGCGTCTTCCTCGCCTTCTCGCGCACGTCCGGCCTCCTGTTGACGCCGGAGAACTTCGTGTACATCCTCAAGAACATCTTCCTCCGCCTGCCGCAGTACCGCAAGTTCGCCCGGGACGTGACTTTCGGCGCGTCCGGGTTGGAGTTGGAGGCCGTTCGCTTCCCGGTGCATCTGCGCTACGTCGGCATGGGCAACCAGAGCCGCGCCATGTCCCTCTTCCGCCGCCTCGCCGGCTCCTCCAGTCTGGAGGTGAGTGTCTATTAACCCCTCCTCTATTTGGCAGGTCGACGCGACCAAAATGCGACCTAGTGCGACCAATATGCGATCGCATTTGTATCGCATTAGTATCGCAATAATAATCGCATTTGTATCGCATGATCGCATTTTGGTTGCATTTTTCCGAACAATTTTTCCAAAAATGCTACCAGTAATTTCGGACGACGTTTTCGACACTTTGTCAATTTTGTCGTCAGGGGTCGCATTTTGGTCGCGGCGACCTGCGAAGTAGAGGAGGGGTTAAAATAGATTCGAGGATAAGAGAAGCAGTCTGAAAAATTGGGCAGCCAGTGCGTGAGTCGAACACGCAGCGCAGTACGCGGGATTACGCCCCTCTTAGCGCACGAACGACACCATCTGACTGCACAGCTCAATTTCTCAAACTCCCACTCTTGTACGTCGTCACTGGGCTTGCACACGCTCTTTCTTTTAGGTGAGCGTCTACTCGGACTTCTTCCGCTTCGCGGAGCAGTACGACGCCGTCCTCCCCGCGACGCTGCTCAGCGTGGGTCTGGCGGGGGCGGCGGTGATCCTGGTGAGTCTGCTGCTGATCCCGCAGCCGCTGGCCGCCCTCTGGGTCTCCCTCACCATCGTCAGCATCAACGCCGGCATCCTCGGATACATGAGCTTCCTCGGCGTCCGCCTAGACTTCGTTTCCATGGTCACCATAGTCATGAGCATCGGTAAAAGGGAGGGGTCAGGGGGGTAGGTAGCCGGCAAAAACCTGAGGCGCAAAATGTCAAATTCACCTCTTTGCCTGCCAACTTCCAGCACCTCTTCATATCTACCATACAGTAATTTTGCGCCTCTGGCAGCTGAATTTTGGGGCGCAAATGGAAAACTGGGGCGGAATGCGCCTCAAGTTACCACGTACCTACCCCCCAGGGAGTGGATGCGAGTATACGTACAGTAGTTTCGCCAGAGATAGTTCGCTTTGGGACTCGAGTCGTCCTGCGCAGTTTGCATGTACTTGTGCTAAATATAGGAGTACACGAAGCAGGGACAAAAATTCGCATTTGTAGCCTATATCGCAACGCGCCTTGAATGCCATAGCCAACTTTTAGTGGCCAGACTATAGGTTAGGTACATAACGGTGTATGAATGTACAGCATTGAAGGTTACATTGGTACTGTACCTACATGCCTACTGCATGTACAATGTACATGTAGATGTAGCTCAGCAACCTGTTAGCTGTGAGTGACACTCTGCCCTTTTGAGTACGAAGCCGGAACAATGAAGCTTATTACTGTATCAGCGCAATTTCTGTCCTTTAAAAATTCGTACGTAGCACAGGATATGCAATGCGCATGATGATGAGGGTATTTTTATAATATTGTCTACATACATTTCCTACAGTACCTATGTATATTATATTGGTACTTGTACATGTTTTGTGTGCGTTTGTTCGGCAGGGTTTTGCGTGGATTTCTCGGCGCACCTGGCCTACCACTTCGCGAAGGAGCGGGGTCGGTCGGCGCCGGACCGGCTGCGCGCGGCGCTCTATGCCGTCGGCACGCCGATCCTGCAGAGCGCCGGCTCCACCATCCTCGGCGTCTTCTTCCTCGTCGCCGTGGACTCCTACGTCTTCCGCAGCTTCCTGAAGACGGTGGTGCTGGTGATCGCGCTCGGCGCTTTCCACGGCCTCGTCGTCCTCCCCGTCTTCCTCACCCTGCTCTTCTGCCGCAGTCCGCGCGGCGAAGACGACGAAGATTACACCACCGCCACCACCAACAACTCTTCTGGCAGCGACAGCGCGGGCGGCGTCTTAAACGGCGCCGGCCCGCCGGATCGCCTGTCGCCCTTAAGGAACAGTCCGGCGTCATTAACGGGACCAATGACTGCTGCCGGCCTCGATCCTTCGACGGCCCACTTTTGGCCTCCGTCGCCGGTCGACGGAAGCGGCGGCGTCGTAGCCAATGGCGGCGGGTCGTCGACGACGCCTTGTCGACTGGAGGCCGCTTACGGGCACGGGCACGCGCACGGGCTGATCGCCGCTGTCACTCCGGACTCGGCCAGTTGCTCTACGAGCGGCGGCGGCAGTGGCCATAGTATCCTCAACTCTTGTCAGACTGCTGCGATGTACGGCGGTGGAATTAACAACGGTGGTGCTGCGCCTTTAACTGCGTCTAGCGTGAGCAAGAACGTGTCGATTACCTATCAGAGTCCGTCGCTCGTGCTACCGCCCAGACTGATGTCCGTTGGGCCAGGCAGGCCGGCGCCTCAGCAACAAATTTATCACCATGTGCAACAATTACATCATCATCATCAAGGCGGGCCGTTAATGGTGCAAGCGCTGGCGAACGCTCAGAGATCTCACTTTGATTTTCCGCCGCCAGAACTCATACATTCTGCTGCCTATCCGCATCGTTGAAGAATACCTATTGTACTTTCGCTGCAAAAACATCCCTGACAAACTGTGGTTGAACTTTATTGAGGCTGTGTGCTTTATGAGTCCCTAATTATTTTACTCCACTTTCTTTTGGATTCTTGGAGGCGAGAAAACAGTAGAGTTTACAGCTGCGCAACTCCAAGCAATTGTATTCAGAAGATATTTCGACTGGCAACCAGGATGAGATGGCGTTTTGCAGTTAATGCATCCTGAGGAGAATAATGTAGGTTGTTTCACTGTGGGTGGTCTGGACGAATAAACAGTGAGGAAACTGGCATGGAACAATAATTAAGCCCTGTCGAGTCGAGTTGTTCTGTTGGCGTGTTGATTTTTGGTTCGAAACACGTGTGGTGTGGCGTGCATATTCAATATTAAATAATATTCCTCTTGGTGCCACCTGCTGCTTGACTGTGCAATTTTTCGTTATTGTTGTCGTGATTATTGAATAATATCATAATTTTAATGCATTTTTAAAAATTTAAGAATTTTCATGAAAGGTAGGTACATACAAGTACGTGTGTCGTTTCACATTCATTTCATACTCTACTAAGCCTACGTACTTTATACTTTTCGCAGAGAGATGTCTGAGGCTTTATCAAACCAAGATCAAACTTACATGTTAATGTCCATTTTGTTGTGAATGATGTGCTATGTTATGTTGTATGACATTATAAAAATTCTAAATTTGTCCTTGTTTCGCCTGCCTACTGTAGAAAATGCTGTGCTACAGTAATCCTTAGAGGACAAAAGGACAAAGAATGCGCAGTCAACTACGGGGCCGGAAAAAACCGCTTCCCTTCCTCCAGGTTTTCCTGTCGCGATGGGGAATAAACTAAAGGAGGTCGTCCCTATGTAGCAGATGGTTGGTGGGGTAAGCAGCAGTAGGCAGGCCTCAAAATAGAAAAGAGCAGCCAAAATAGGAAAAGCGCGGACAATTGGCGGTCTCTATTCTCTTGCAAATGGCCGGCAGCTGAACAAAAAGCAATGCATTTCCCCTTTCCACTGTGTCGCCCTTTTAGACGCCGTTACGTTGTACCTAGAAGCCGATGAGAAGGCTGATGATGGCGTGAAAAGTTCCGTCGCAAGAATTTTCCCAACCTCTTCAGCAGTTGATGGCATTCTCACTCAATCGTTCGGGTGTGCATACTGTACGCGTACACGATGGTGTACATACATACGTTTGGAACCCCCCCCCCCCCCCACCCAAACACCCAAACCCCCCCCCCCCCCCCCCCCCCCCCCCCCCCACCCCCCCCCCCCCCCGTACCTGCCCAAACTTGAAGGAACTGGTTGCAGTTTAGTGGGTGTCCTTTCGCCGCACTGCACCAATGCGACAAAACATTACAATCTCAGCTGGAAAGATATGGGTGTCCTTGTCCTCTGACAAGATAAGACGTGACGGCCCAAAGACGTTAGGCGTTTGGTATGTGTGATGGTTGACAAGTCGTCAGGCCGTACGTATGAACGTACACTAATAGAAAGCATCGTTGGTGACTTGTGAGTACCTATAAGTACTTGAGAGCTGTTGGCTTTGCCTGAAAAAGTCTTCAAGATGATGGAGGAAAAGATCACAAAAGAAAACAAAATTGCTAAGCCGGCTCCTGCCAGGTAGAAAGTGCTCCTACTATGAAATTCTAATCACGTCCTGGCTGGCTTGGTGGCGATGGCAGCAGCAAATCTTATAGCTACGTGACAACCAAACTCAACGACACCTATTGAATACTGTAAAGGTCGGTGTATAGCCCGATACCGTGTTTGCCCGATCCGTGTATAGCCCGCCAATTTGGCTTATATTGCACTTTTGGCTCGTATATTGCCCGATATCGGGCAATGCAAAAGAACTGCGTTCACAAGGCCTTATTTGCCCATTGCGAGCCAGAACACCACGGAATGTGTGGCCCGTAGCTGAAGATAGGTTGACAATGCAATGCAAGCATTATTATTAGCAGTTTGATCATTGCTGTTGGAATCTGGGATCGGTCTGGCATGTGAAAATATACCAATTACTGCCTCGGCGAGGCAGCTTTGAGAACGATCAGTGTATAAAAGCGGGACTATTCAATCCATGGGAGCATTAGGGTGAAAATTGGAGCAAAAATGGGCAGATGGTAAAAAGTACCTTGTATAGCCCGACCTTTTGGATTGCCCGATCCCGTGTATAGCCCGCCCAATTGGCTGATCTTGTTAGTATTGCCCTGCAGGGCTATACACCGACCTTTACAGTACGTCTCCTTGGGTACGTCTACGTACAGAACAGAGCACCGGCAAATTTGTATAAAAAGATTGGAGTTCTTAGCCGCATAAATTGGAAAAACAGCTGCCTTCTTGAGGCTTGGCCAATTCGGCAAAACCGTGTGCAAAAAACTCGAACAGCAGCCGCAACAAGGGGGCGAAGAGTGCCGATTTCAGCCGCTCTGCGCTAGCTGGGGTAACTTGGGGCAATTTCGGACCACCAGTACTAGTTGTACTGTATTGTAAATTTGACGACGAATTTGCGAAGTATGACACGTCTGTTACTTACCTACCAGGTGCTATGAGTGGATTGAAGTCACGCTGTGGCGTCCAAGGCTTTTAGGTTCTGCTGGTTCTGGTGCAGGACTAAATTACCCCAGATTATTCAGATAAAGATGTTACGTATAAAGTTGTAACTGACGCGCCAGGCGGGAGGCCTCGTAAAACTGTTTCTCTCTCTCGATACTCTGTTGACTCAGAACCGTATCATCGCATAAGCTGTAAGCTGTAAGCTGCTTTATCTCTTGTTAGCCTGATCTGCTGCTTTCTGCCTGTTATTATTCGACGGCTACTAACCATAGCTTCATTACAAGAAAAAGTCTACATACCAACCTGCAGCAGCATACCACCTAAGGGAGCGGCAGAGCCACTGTGTCTGCTGTGCCTGTGGGGGAATGAGTCGGCTGGTTGTGGTGTCGGTGTCGGCTTCCCAGCTTTTTGCTTCTCTGCTCTCACACATCTGGACTCTGGACCAATAGACGAACCCTCTTGAGTTCGGCGCTCCGTTGTCTGCCCTTCGAGAAAGCTGGATTCATTATTTGATGAAGAGGAGAGACTAACCGGCGGCTTTTTCAAGTGCCATCAGCTGCTTTGTACGATGTCAAGTGGATATGTACAAACTACCAGTTGACTGATAACGTACTGTTTCATTGTGACGGCGATATTACAGTATGCCGCTGGTCATTTTCAATATTCGCAATTTGCCACTTCCGAGAGCGACAGTTGGACGCCTATTCTTGCTGTACTGTCTGCTCTGTGTTGGTCATTTGGTTGTGCTTGGAGAGGCAAGAATTCGTGGACCTGGCCACCATCGCCACAGGCATAAAAACATGTCATGTCCGAAGCTTTGCACCTGTGAAAGGACGGTGACCCGTTGCATGTCCCCCAACATTCTTCGCATTCCTGCCAACATTTCCGAGCATACAACGGTTCTGGATTTGCGATTTAGCGCAATACAACGGGCTACTGGAGACGCATTACAGAAGCTTCCCAATCTTCATACGCTCCTGCTGAACAATAACCAACTGGAAGAGATTGAAGATGGCGCATTCTCAGCTTTATCCAATCTTCGCAGCTTGTACATATATCGAAACAAGCTCAAAAGTTTGACCAGAGCAGCTTTAAGGGGATTGACTGGCTTGCAGAATCTGTATGCGCAAAGGAATCGAATTTCCCTGGTGGATCATGACGCTTTCAGGGATTCTGGTGCTAATTTGATCCGGCTTTACCTGAACGACAATCAACTGAGAACGATTCCTCCAGAAATTTTCACCTACACAACAGCTTTGAAGAAAGTTCGTTTGGATGCAAATCCATTGCATTGCGATTGCTACATGATGAAGCTTGCAGAACGAATGAAGGAGCATCGCGTACATCAGTTTGCTCGAGAAGCAACTTGCGCGTCACCTCCAGAAATGGTTGGGAAAAACTTGAACGCCTTGCTGACCCCAGAATCGCCGTTGCATTGCGCACTGCCCAAGGTAATGGAAGGTCCTCATTCGCTGGACATTCACAAAGGATCACTGTCTGCAATCTTCGTATGTAAAGTGGAAGGAAAACCGCCCCCAGAAGTTAGTTGGTTGAAAAACGGCGCTATTTTATCCCCAACAAGCGATAGCAGATTTAATATTCTACCGGACGGCTCGCTGCAAATTATGCATCCATCGGAGGCTGACCAAGGTTTCTACGAATGCATCGGAGAAAATCCCATGGGCTCCATTAGGACCAAAAGGGCGCAGCTTCGCTATTACCACTACCAGTACACCCACAACAAAGACGAGGAGACGCCATCTGTAGAAAATGAGCACAATCGCCACCGGACCAACAATGACTTCAAATTCTTCCAGAGCTCGCCGGAAGCAAGAGTGTTGCCACAGCAGGAAACGAGATCGGATACGAGAACAAGAGGAGCTCCGATTATTCTCCGTCCACCCAGGGACACCTATGTAACTCTAGGCGAGACTTTGAGGTTGGAATGCGGGGCTAGAGGGCAGCCCAATGTGGTCGTGAGATGGAGTAGAGAAACGAGGGGCGGACGCAGAGAGGAAGTCAGACCCGACGATGACACCGCCATTTTGTCCAACGGTGATCTGATGATCAGAAAAGTTTCCCAAAGCGACGAAGGCAGCTACACGTGCACTGCCAGGAATAACTTAGGCGCCGCTAGCGCTTCTGCCAGAGTGAAACTGCGCTACGCGCCCGAATTTACCCTGAAACCTGCGGATCAGGCTCTGCGGGAAGGTGTGGAAGTGCGGTGGCATTGCGAAGCGCGAGGCGCGCCGACGCCGCGCATTTCCTGGCTCAAAAACGGCGCGCCGCTGCGCCTTTCCCGGCGCGTACAACAGCACCGAAACGGCAGTCTGCTGCGCATTTATCCGCTGATGAAGGCGGATGTCGGCGAGTACACTTGTCGCGCAGGAAATCAGCTGGGTACGGTGACGGCGTCCGCCCGCTTGCGATTAGGAGAAAGCATTTCGCCTCAAATCGTCCTGGGACCAGAAAATCTATTCGCTCGCACCGGAAATACGGCCGTGTTTCAGTGCAGAGCAACCGGGACGCCCCAGCCTGAAATCCTGTGGCAATTCAACGGGGCGCCGATCCCGACGATTCGAGGACATTACGAAATTACGCCGGAGAATGAATTGCGCGTAAACGGAGTGACGGCGGAGGATGCCGGTCACTATCGGTGTCAGGCCGTCAACACAGTGGGCGCCATGGCGGCCGAAGCCACGCTGACGATTGAGCAGGCGGAAAGTGTGACGTCAGGTGACGGCAGCGGAGGTGACAGTCAAGTGACGCCGGCGCTCATTCGGGCGTCAGTGGCCCAGGCGACGCAGGACGTGGACCGCGCCATCAATGCCACGCGTCGCAATCTGTATGACGGCAAGGCGAAGAGTCCCGGCGAGATTCTCGCCCTCTTCCGTTTTCCCCGTCAAAAAGCGGTGGAGTTGGCGCGAGCTCGGGAGATCTATGAGCAGGCCCTGTTCATCATTCAAACGCACGTGCGAACCGGCCTAAAGGTCAACATGACGTCGTCCCATCACCACCCTAATTCAGCGCAACACCATCAACGCAGCCAAACAACTCTTAACGATTCAGCTTCTTACGAGCTTTTCTCCGTTTCCCACCTGCAAATGCTGATGGAATTGAGCGGATGCGTGCCCCATCAGTTTAAGAACCCCTGCTCCGACTGGTGCTTTCATCGGCAATATCGGGCGTACGATGGGCAGTGCAACAATCTGGATCGGCCCATGCTCGGCGTGAGCTTAACGCCGTTCAAGCGCCTTCTGCCGCCCATCTATGAGAACGGATTCAATACTCCCGTGGGATGGAACAGGGATAAACTCTACTACGGTTATCCCAAGCCTAATCCGCGTACTGTGTCCTTGGAGTTGCTGGCTAGTGGAGAGGTGACGCCTGATCCGGAGTATTCGGCCATGCTCATGCAATGGGGCCAGTTCCTAGATCATGACATGGACTTTGCTGCAGGAGCAACTAGCAGGTAAATAAAAATACTACTTACCGTGTATAACATGATGATGATGATAACATACATAAATACGGTGTAAACAGTACATAGCCTAGATCCTTTATAACGTGTATATCAGGTAAGTACCTACCTAAGTTGTAGTATAATACTCTGGTGGCACCATACTACTATCTAAAAGACAAGACCAAGCCAATCCGTTGGTTGCTCTCATTCCAGCAGCCGGGTGCCATTTTCTATGCCATTCCTTCCACTTCATGAATCGTATGTATCGTATCGCCTTCTGTCAAGCCACCATGAATGTGGAACCTATGTATACTGTACGTACAGCTGCTGCTTGAATGAAAGCAGAGCAAGAGCAACTGCAAGAGGAATGGCGAAGGAGGCTGGCTGAGTGAACAGTGAACCTACAGTACATACCCAACCGCATAGAGCCGAATTTCATATTTAGGCTTAGACTTAGGCTTAGGCTTAGGCTTAGCCCTACGTATGCACAAAAGATAGTAACTTCAAAGTTCAAAGTACATACATACTGAACGTACAGTTGCTGCTTGAATGAGAGCAGAGCAAGAGCAACTGCAAGAGGAATGGCGAAGGAGGCTGTCTGAGTGAACAGTGAACCTACAGTACATACCAACCGCATAGAGTTGAATTTCTTATTTAGGCTTAGGCTTAGGCTTAGCCCTACGTATGCACAAAAAATAGTAACTTCAAAGGTACATACTGAACGTACAGTTGCTGCTTGAATGAGAGCAGAGCAAGAGCAACTGCAAGAGGAATGGCGAAGGAGGCTGTCTGTTTTCAAAGTACATACTGAACGTACAGTTGCTGCTTGAATGAGAGCAGAGCAAGAGCAACTGCAAGAGGAATGGCGAAGGAGGCTGTCTGTTTTCAAAGTACATACTGAACGTACAGTTGCTGCTTGAATGAGAGCAGAGCAAGAGCAACTGCAAGAGGAATGGCGAAGGAGGCTGTCTGAGTGAACAGTGAACCTACAGTACATACCCAACCGCATAGAGCCGAATTTCATATTTAGGCTTAGGCTTAGCCCTACGTATGCACAAAAAATAGTAACTTCAAAGGTACATACTGAACGTACAGTTGCTGCTTGAATGAGAGCAGAGCAAGAGCAACTGCAAGAGGAATGGCGAAGGAGGCTGTCTGTTTTCAAAGTACATACTGAACGTACAGTTGCTGCTTGAATGAGAGCAGAGCAAGAGCAACTGCAAGAGGAATGGCGAAGGAGGCTGTCTGAGTGAACAGTGAACCTACAGTACATACCCAACCGCATAGAGTCGAATTCCATATTTAGGCTTAGGCTTAGGCTTAGCCCTACGTATGCACAAAGATAGTAACTTCAAAGTACATACTGTACAGTACGTACAGCTGCTGGCTTAGGCTTAGGCTAAGCCCTACGTATGCACAAAAGATAGTAACTTCAACGTACATACAGTACCCAAGAAGGATAGGATTTCATTTTCTTTATTATTATTTTATTATTCTTCAGGCAAGTGTTCTCCGGCGGCGCCCTCTGCAATCTGACTTGCGCCAATCAGGCGCCGTGCTTCAACATTCGCCTGCCGCGGGAGGATGCGCGCGTTCGCCAGCCGCTGCAGCCCTGCATCGAGTTCGAACGCTCCAGCGCCGTCTGCGGCTCCGGCGAAACCTCCGTCCTCTTCCGTCGCCTGTCCGCCCGGGAACAGCTCAACCAGATCACGTCCTTCGTGGACGGCTCCCAGATCTACGGCAGCAGCGAGCAGGAGGCGCTCGATTTAAAGGGGGTGTGCGGCGGACAGATTTTTCTTATGAAGTGTAGCGAAACCGTGAGATATTTGACAATGTACATAAGTAGGTAGGTAGGTAGGTAGGTACGTACTATACTTATGCAGTTCTTTTCATTGATCCTACTCTGTTCATGCCTCCTGACACCAACGGTTTTGACGCAGAAGGTACCTACGTAGAATACCGATAGAAAATGTGGACCGAACACCGATAAAATCTACTTTAGGAAATCTGTCCGCCGCACATCCCCTTTAAGAGACCTCTTTTCCGAGCACGGACTGCTTCGATTCGATATCGTCTCCCACTCGCAGAAACCCTACTTGCCCTTCAACCGGGACGCACCCATGGACTGCAGGAGAAACTGGACAGAAAACCATCCGATTCGCTGCTTCCTAGCCGGAGATTACAGGGCCAACGAGCAGCTGGCGTTAACGGCTCTGCACACTCTGTGGTTGCGGCAGCATAATCGAGTGGCGGCGAAATTTCTCGAGATAAATCCGCACTGGGACGGTGAGAGAATTTACCAGGAAACGCGAAAACTGCTAGGCGCCCAACTGCAGCACATCACCTACCAGCATTGGTTGCCGAAAATTCTCGGCCCTGAGGGAATGAAACTGATTCCGTCCTATGCAAAATACGACCCGAACACTGACCCCGGCATCGCCAACGCTTTCGCCACAGCCGCCTTTCGCTTTGGTCACGCATTGGTTAACCCTCTGCTGTACCGCTACAACAGCAGCTTTCAGCCCATTGGCCAGGGTCATATCCACCTGCACCAAGCTTTCTTCGCTCCTGAAAGGTTGCTGAGTGAAGGCGGCATTGATCCAATACTCCGCGGTCTGTTTGCTTCACCTGCGAAGCAACCGAGAGCAGACCAACTGCTCAACAGAGAACTGACTGAGAAACTGTTCAGCAAAGCTCACCAAGTAGCCCTGGACTTGGGAGCGCTGAACATACAGCGGGGCAGGGACCACGCACTACCTGGCTACATGGCCTACCGGGCCTTCTGCAACCTCAGCTTTACTGACAGCTGGCAACAGCTGAGTGCGTATATTCCTGACGCAGGAGTGCGTGAGAAATTGCGACGACTTTACGGGGACCCGCGAAATATCGATTTGTGGGTGGGCGGCATGATGGAGCGTTTGCTCCCTGGTGGCAGAGTGGGTCCGACGTTCGCTTGCCTGGTGGCAGATCAATTCCTTCGTACGCGCGACGGCGACCGATTTTGGTACGAGAGCCCCGGGCTTTTCACCGCGATGCAACTGGGGGAAATTCGAGCGAAAACGTCTCTGGCTTCCGTTATCTGTCAAAACTCGGACGACGTCAGAAAAGTGCAGAAAGATGTGTTCAAGTTTCCCGGATCTTTGGACCCAGCTCTGTACAATTCTTGTGACGAGATACCACAGCTAAATTTGAACCTCTGGCAGGATTGTTGCAGCTCGAGCTGTAGCCCATCGACTCCAGAAAGTGTCGAGTACGAAGAAGACACAGAAACACGTCATGCATCTGTTTTCCTTCCCGAAAGCACAGAAAATGACACTCCTTCAAATCGAACTCAATCCAGTAGGCAGAAAAGATCTGTCAGGAAAAGCGTGCAAGATTTGGATTCGCTAGAAGCGACAGAGGAACGCATGGAAGGTCTGGAAGATCTCGTTCAGCGGTTGCAATCTAGTTTGGTTGATTTGAAGGAGAAGTTGGTGCACGTGGCTGCTAAACAGCAAACACGAACAGTTCGCTCGAAGCTGAAAATGTCCTCATTCTGTAGGATAGACGACGGAAGCTACAGGAGGCCAGGGGACTGGTGGAGTTTGGACAAATGCACCAGTTGCAACTGCAAGGTTTGTTTGTTACCGACGTATGTAGTACATAGGCTAGGGTACGTAGCCTGCGGAAATTCTCTTCGTCACTTGCTAAAGAACTGTAGATTTGTGATGTTGTAGTGTTTTGGTTATAAAGATGTATTATTTATGTTAATATTATACTATGTTATATACCGCCAAAGCGGGCAACTAACCATTTTGTTTTTTTTTCAGAACGGTCAAATTTGGTGTTCAACTCGACCTTGCCTTCGTTATGCTTCCATTTGCAAAAATTCAGCCCAACTGCCAATCTCATGCTGTGAGTCGTGCTAAAGATTATCTGCTCTCCACCACGACAAGACTGTTCTGTGGTACAGTACGTTACCTACAATGTGTATCTGAGTCTCCAACTCTCCACCTTAGGCAGCATGTTGTTCACATACTTTTTATTTCGTGCATTCGGATAAAACACGCTACTGTATACCATGTACCACCCCTGATGCTGGGTTACTGTTAGGGTTACTACTTTACTTAGGAAAGATGAACGTACACATATGTACCGTATGTCAGTAATATGTATGTCAGTTCGCATCAGCACTACTGGTCGGTCAGTAAGCTTGCTTTTTGTGTATATTGTCACATCTGACTGCTGAACAGAACTGAACACCGACATTTTGTTAACAGCAAAAAGACAGTTACCGTATTTTTGGGTGTATATCCCCCCAATTGTATATCCCCCCTAGTGTATAACCCCCCATTGGCAAAACATAAATTTTGTCCAGTGTATATCCCCCCTGGTGTATAACCCCCCATGTACTGGGAGGTACCTAGCCTACCTATGTAAGCTGGTCATAAGCTAGCTATAGCTACTCCTACACCATGCTGCTATGCCTGTAGGCTTAGCTGAGCATGTCTTGTACTAGAATAACCCTGTTTTAACCGCGATTATGCCCTAAAACACGACCTCAAAAAATGCCTCTACACACCTCTCATAAACATAAATTTTGTCCTATGTATATCCCCACCCATTGTATATCCCCCCTAGTGTATAACCCCCCATTGGACCTCTCAATTTTTGTATACCCCCATGGGGCTATACACCCAAAAATACGGTATGTACATTTGACTTTTTACCGTATTTTTGGGTGTATAGCCCCATGGGGGTATACAAAAATTGAGAGGTCCAATGGGGGGGTTATACACTAGGGGGGATATACAATGGGTGGGGATATACATAGTAGGAAAAAATTTATGTTTATGAGAGGTGTGTAGAGGCATGTTTTTGAGGTCAAAAGTATGTGTTTTAGGGCATAATCGCGGTTAAAAAAGGGTGGTTATTCTAGTGCAAGACATGCTCAGCTAAGCCTACATGCATAGCAGCATGGTGTAGGAGTAGCTATAGCTAGCATAGGACCAGCTTACATAGGTAGGTCAGGTATCTTACAGTACATGGGGGGTTATACACCAGGGGGAATATACACTGGGCAAAATTTATGTTTTGCCAATGGGGGGTTATACACTAGGGGGGGATATACAATAGGGGGGGATATACAGTACACCCAAAAATACGGTATTTCAAAGAAAAGAAAAAATACGGACAGTACGTAGACATTGTAGTGTATTAGCATGTAACGTAATCAACCATCATTTTCATAGTACAGTAGGTACCTAAAGCTGACCGAAATCATCAAAAGAAAGGGTAATTAATATTTAACGCCCCGACGCCCCGACGCCCCAGTACAAATTTAACGCCCCCACGCCCCAGTACAAATCTTTGTCCATGGCCTAATTCTAAACCACACAGGCACACAGGGTCACCACAACGCAAGAAGTATAGAGGCTTCAACTAGAGGAAACCCAGCACTGCATATGGAAAATACGAAAGTGGGCTAAATTTTCACAATATGCTTGTCAAAAACAATAGAATTATTTCAGTTGTTTTTGACTTCTTGATTTTGATAAATCCAGTGCGTGATTATTCAAAAAAATATAAATTCAGTGCACGATTAGTGCGTGATTATTTCAGTGCGTGATGGCCCGTTCACAACGAACGCTGTCAACGCAGATATCGACGTTCAACGCAGATATCGACGTTCGACGCAGATATCGACGTTCAACGCAGATATCGACGTTCGACGCAGATATCGACGTTCGACGCAGATATCGACGTTCAACGCAGATATCGACGTTCGACGCAAATATCGACGTTCAACGTAGATTATGGAAATCTACGTAAATCTGTATTTTTCTCCAATAATAACGCCGGCACAGATGATGATGTTGTTTTTCTACGTACGTACGTATTTCCATCAAGTTTTCGTCGATGTTTGCCACTTTTTTCTGCGATCGCTAATATCTGCGTCGAACGTCGATATCTGCGTCGAACGTCGATATCTGCGTTGAACGTCGATATCTGCGTTGAACGTCGATATCTGCGTTGAACGTCGATATCTGCGTCGAACGTCGATATCTGCGTTGAACGTCGATATCTGCGTTGACGTCGATATCAGCGTTCGTTGTGAACGGGCCATGATTATTAACGTTTGACCCATCAGTGAATTATATCAGTTGCAGCTGCATGTCGCTGCAAGAGTTGGACAAGAGTGGATTTTTATTTGTACATTTTAATCAAAGAAATGCAAACTGGGTTTTTCATGCAATTGGTTATTGTGTTCATTCCTAGGCTAGGCTTAGGCTTAGGTTTAGGCTTATGCTTAGGCTAGCCTAAGCCTAGGCTAGCAGTGAAAACAATACTCAATCTCATGCAAATAATACATTGTTTGCATTTTTTGATTAAAATGTATAATATAAAATACCACTTGTCTAACTCTCACAGCAAAAAATGCAGCTGCAACTGATCTAATTCATGGAGAGATACAGGGTGTCTCATAATAAACCGAACACTTTTCCGTGCATATAACTCGGGAACCACATGTTAGATTTTCATGCGGTTTTTTGCGGTTAGTAGCCAAGGCATCAACTTAGAGGTGTACAAAAAATTAGCCTCATAAGCTCCCTGGCAGCAGCTCAATAACATCCTGTCTCCGGCGGTCAAAAACGAGGTTTTTCGAACTGGTAGTGCC
>JASAMW010000789.1:0-32675 GCA_030247985.1 Epsilonema sp. ZAB3_2
AACAGCCAGCAGTATGGATTACAAATATACAGAGGGACACAAAGAACTCGCCGCTAACCGTGTGCGCTACTGGCTTCGAAGGTTTAGCGTTTTTCGCAAAAAATCGCAGTTATTTTTACGATGGAAACGATCCAAAAGGTAAAATAATCCAAAAAATGAAACCAATAGCTAGCTGAATAATAATTCAAGCAAAACAGAGATAAAATTATTTCACTTTTTACAGAACGCTGCGCCAAAATTACCTTATCTCAATCTCAACGCGTTCAAGTAAATCCAATGTTTCTGAAACGATACTTGGAAAATGAAGGATTCAAGCTGAACTCATCAAGGGTGATTGAGCTGAAGCTGGCCTTCACGCTACTCGTGCTACATCTAAGGGATAGCGCGACCTATAAGCCAAAATGCCACGAACTGGACGTAAGCTTGTCTGCAACATTTTACCATTAAATAACCCTATAAATGGTAAACTTTCCAGACCGAAATGATATGGTCAAACCCAGAGCAAACGGGACAAATGACGCAGAGTTTAGCGGTTGACTACAGCAAAATTGAATGCAAGAATATTCATCCCAGTTCAAAAAAACCGCGTAAGATGAAGATGACACCCTAAAGGGCTATCTCTATATTCCATTAAATTGCTAAAATATTTTTTTTTAGGTGTCAAGCCAATGACTTATCTAAATGTGATGGATGTGACAGTGATCACAATTTGTGGCCTGGCTATTTTATTACGGTTTGCTTACTGGGGCGCTGCTCTGCATTTGATGAGGGTAAAGCGGCAAATTTAGATACAATGCCAATAAAGAAGATGGTTTGAAAATATTATGTCGCTCTAGCGCACCAACAAAGCTGTTCTGCAACTTTTTGGTCAACCTCTCACTGGTTCTGACAAATGGCACTTTGTCAATAACTGGGATATTGTGAGCATTCTTCGAGATGTTGGCATACTAATTGGCAGTTGCTTAAAACTCTACATTGACAGAACGGTAAACAAAGCAGCAATTCATAGCATTTTACTTGTCTATTCTTTCGGGGATTTGATTTTACATATCAAAGCTAAATGAACAAAACAGCTTTGTGCTGTAGCGAACGAATATTTTGCCACACGACGGCTTAGCTTCATATGTCTAAAGCGCAATTCATCACATTTCTCTTATGACACGCCCAAAAAAAGCAAGGAGGCCACAGGCAACGAAAACAAGCCCAGCACAGCCGCAGAGAAAACAAAAGGAAGCAGCAGCGCAACAACAACCAAACACAAAAAGCGCAAAAAAACACCAAAATATTTTGCACCGCCAACCCCCCTCCCACCAACACCACACAACAAACCAGCCCCAGCCGCCCGCAGAAACAAAAGGACGCGCCAGCACAGACGCCAAACACAAAGCGCAAAAAGACAAGAAACAAAAAGGAAAGAAACAAAACACCCAAACCCACAAAACACCCCCACCGCCCCCCACCCCCCCCCCCCCCCCCCCCCCCCGCCCCCCCCCCAAACCCCATAGTTCCCCCCCCCCAAGAAGTTTCCCTAATGGGTTATTTTATCCATGCTATCTCGATCTACATTCCCGTGTTTTAGGATGACACCTATGACAATGTGCTGTATGCAGTAACTGGCAATTTGCTAGGACTAGGCGTGATATTGCTCTGGTGTCGCCTGCTGGTTTACTTGGCGTCGTTTCCTGCATTTGGCGTAAAAATAGCAACTTTTTCTTCTTGTACAAATGTGCAAGATTAGTGATAAAAGTGATCATTTTTTGTTTCAGATGTTGATTGCCACACTGCGGCGATCTTTCGGAAATGTGCTGAAATTTATGTTCGGTGTGAGCGTCATATTTGTTGGCTTCATCATTGGTGGATGGGTTATGTTCGCGCCATACAATTCCAAGGTAAAGGCCGCTTAATGGGATATTTAAAGGGGATGCCTTGTAAAACTTTACAAACGCTGCTTCAGTAATATGCAGTTTATTTTTAGCGTTTCCCCTGAAAATTTATCACTTATATAGCTGTGAAAGGAACAAATTTTTAAACATTTTTGAACACTAATCGAAAGCTACGAAAAAATGTTTTCTCGAAAAATAAAAGGAGTTGTTGTGGTTTTTCACAGATGAATGGTCTTGGCCAAGTGGCGGAGACCTTGTTCGCTTTGATGAATGGAGACGATGTGTACGCCACCTTCTACACAACTGATGCAGCTCGCAGCGCCGTCTCGCGGTTCTCAGAGAAACTCTATCTCATCTTTTTTATGCTGCTCTTCATCTGTGCCATTATTCCTCTCTTCATATCGGTTGTGACCACTGGATATGGGGAAAAGGTAAGTATTGTACAGGGTGTCTCATAATAAATCGACCCGACCACCGTGCCCTAGTTTACTTTTTTTATTATGTTTATTCTTTGTTGACGGAAAGACGGATTCTTTGTTGACGGAAGGAAAATGTTCAAGTTTCTTTAGGCGTTGCTATCCAAAAAGTTGTCACCTCTTTACCGATTCATGTACCCAAGTGGGAAAAGGAGTTTGGTTCCAGAAGATGAGTTGACGGACGCAATATGGCGAATAGTTGGCAGCGTCGTACCTGGAATGTAAGTACTGTAATGCATAAGCATAAGCATAAAGCTACGCCTAACCCTAAGCCTATGCCTAAAGTACAAAAGCCTCAGGCCTAAGCCAAGTAGCCTAAGTGAAGCCTAAACCTAAGCCCAATTTGCCTAAGCGAAGCCTATAGAAGCACAAAACAAAGCATAAGCAAGCATAAAGCTAAGCCTAAGCAAGCATAAAGCTAAGCCTAAGCCTAAGCCTAAGCCTAAGCCTAAGCCTAAAGTGCAAAACCTAAGGCCTAAGCCAAGCTGCCTAAGTGAAGCATAAGCCTAAGCCCACTTTGCCTAAGCGAAGCCAATGCAAGCATGAAGCCTAAGCCTAAGCCTAGACCAACACTAGGTAGCTCAAGCGCTGCTACTCTCTCATCCTAATTTGCGATAGAGCTACCGCCAACCAATTAGCGATTAGCGAGCGACGCCAAAAATTTGCGACAATTGCGTGTTCTCCGCCAATTTTTTGCGCTGAGATAAGTTTTGTCGCCAATATTTTTGAAAAATTCAAATTTTCAAAATAAACAAACGAGAAAAAGAAAGCGGGAGTCTTGTAGTTTCGAAATTTTTATTCATCTCAACATGTCTAGGACAGAACCAATGAAGGAGGAATTATATTGAAGGAAATCTCGATTGAAAAATCAAAGTATCCGTGCTTCGTCGTTTCTTTCTCAGGTAGGATATCGGTTGTCGGTCTGCATAGTGTACGTACCTTGTCAGTACTTATGTATTCAATCTTTTTCCTGAAAATTAGTATGTAGTAGTTGTGAGCAATCGAACCAGCACAATATTTTACAACTTTCTTTCAGGGTTTTGACCACTTTCTTCTCAAGTTGAAATGACCCAACCGTTTGAAGCTATGTACGGGTAGCGGTACTTATCTGATGGAACTCAGGAGGTGGACAGGAAAGAAGCCGTCAAGACAGAAGACGGCAAGCAATATTAGCCTGCTAAAGACCCGATTCTTCGTTTCCTATTATAAGTGTATGGGACCATAAGGAACAAGTGGGGTATGAACATGTAGCTTATGTATGTATCTTTCTGTATAAACTTTAGCTGTCTGATATGCTATTTGAGACGATTCCTGTTGTGCGATGTACTAACTGATTTCCCATTCCAGCTTATCTAATGTGTGTGCATGCGCATTGCGCAACAATACCAATATCATGTAATAAATGAATAAACGTATCGCAAAATATTCGCGTCGTGTCTCATGCATCGCAAAATTTTGGCGACAAACTGCTGAAGCAAGAGTAGAACATAATACCGCAAAATATTGGCGATAGCATCGCCAAATGAGCGTACTGTCCAAAATTCGCAAAATCATTTGGCGATAAAAGTCGCCAAACATTGGCGTTTTATCGCACATTTAGTTGAGAGAGTAAATAAATGTCCAGATGCTAGTATTTATCAAATCCGGAGCTCCAAACTGTCAACCTGCGTTTCAACTGCTAGCATTACATTCTTGCAGGAGTAAAAGACCTTCGGGCACTGAATTTGCGAACCCCACCTACGAAGGAGGAGCAGGGGAGAAGCCAAGAATTCTGGTGGAGAAGATGGAAAGCATAGGCGGAAGCAGCGATCTGGTTACGAGTGGGGAAGTGGTTGGAGGTCGTAGAATTCTCACGATTCCTGCCACAGTTCCCGAAGCAGAAATCGAAGCGATTGTGGCTCTGATGAACGCGCGATTGAGTCAATGAGTGTTGTCCGGTTGGTGTTGTGCATTACTAAAAATTCTTTCTTTGATTTGATTCACCCCATGAACCAGCTGCGTTGTCGCGATGGTGTTGATGTTTGGTCGATAACGATCCCGCGGTATTTATTTAGTGTGATATTATTAGCGCAAGTAGCGAATATTGCTGGGTTTTTCTTGTGGTTACGGTGATGGTGTGAATATTTGAATGCCAACTAGTATCTTAAAAATGATTTTATATTTTAATTCAAATGAATAAAAATGATGGATTTTCAATCATTTTATTTCATTTAAAATTTTATCTAAAGTCAGTGTAAGGGCGTTTATTTTATCTAAATTCTGTACATTTTAGATAAATTATTTAAATGAAAATCTAAATGAAATATAAAATGATTCGGGCAATATTGGAGTAATTTGAGCCTATACTCGTGATATTTCTCGTCCTTTTTTGTTGGGTCCTGTCATTCTTGCATAAAAACACAAAATTTCAATGACTATCTGTGACAGTAAAGCTCTGTTTTGGATCTCTAGTTGATAGTTGCTCAATTTTAACTGGAAAAATGGTCCGACAAAAATCATTTTATATTCAAATTAAACTCATTTAAATGACTGTTTTTCCCCGTCATTTTATTCAATATTCTATTCAAATTCATCCGCTGAAAAATATTTTATTTTTAATCAAAAATCAGTAAATTTCATCATTTTTAAGATACTAATGCCAACACAACACGCAGTGGCACAAAAACAAATCGAGGGCATAATTGCTAACGCTACATTTATAACCTAAGTTGACGCCTTTTCCACTTCACTATTTTGCGCGTTTAGCTTTTTGGCACGTTTCCAATTTGATAATTTTCGAGGAAAATGAGGGAAAATTAGCGACAATGAAGTGAAAATAAATTGCTGAAAAATCCTCACCTACCTCCCAGGATCTTATCTGCTCTTTTTTCGCCCGAAAATTGGCGAAAAACGGCCCGAAATTGCCCAAATTTTCGCGACTGAACAGTTCAGACGATATCAAGACGGCGCCTCCATCACCAAGGATTCTCAAGAAGTACAAGAAGAAGAATAGGCAACCACCTCTTCAATCACCCACGAAGGCAACTAATTTCTTTTCCGCGTCCGGTAGAAGAGTACGCTTGTTTCGTCGTCGTCCAATTGTACGAAACTCATCCACTTCCCCGCTTAGATCAAGAATAGATAATAATAATCATCAAGAAGAAGAAGGGGAAGAATACGAAAGAAGAGTGGAAGAGGAAGTAGAACTACAGGATCATCAAGAGTTTTTAGAGCAAGAATTCGAGGAAGAAGACGAACCTTGTACTTCCAGCGGTAGAAGAAACGGTTCACCCGTTCATTCGAATTCGTCGCCTTCGAAAGGCGGGGCCGCTTCTTCCGCTGCCTTTGGCGCGGGGCGAAACATCAAGTTTACGAGGCGACACCGCAAACGAACGAATTCGTCGGGCGATCGGAGTCCTCGCGGATATTCGCCTCTCAAGATAAAATTGCGTCGCGATCAACAACAGCAGCAGTCCGCCATTATGCTGGGCAGTGGAACATCACCATCGCAGGTTGACCCGGACGAGAGTCACGTGTCCACGCTGATCGCCATGGGCTTTTTGGAGGAGGAAATCCGACAGGCGTTGCGGCTGGGCAAAAACGATCTCAACGAGGCCGTCGCCTATCTCACGCGCGAGCAGCCCGGCCTGACGGTCGGTGGGGATACTTTTACCCCCCAGGGGGGTGAAAACTCGGGGGCGAACAACCAGCTGCAAGTGGCCGCCTTTTCCGGGGGCTTCTTCGGCCCTCTGAACCGCAACGAGTCGCCCCCCGACGCCATCGACGCTTCTGCCGGCGGGGGGTTCCCCCAGGGGGGAATTCGTGGGGCAAATTCACCCCAAGGGGCGGAAATCCCCCCGGAGGACCCCACCGACTCCCTCGAGTTCCCCACCACGCATTTGTACGACTTGGAGGCGCGAGTCTTTTGCTCAGGCTGGAACGTGCCCTATGGAAGGCGGGAATCCTTAGGTCGATGCTTATTGGCTGCCGAGCGACTCTCTAAAAATAGATTGGCAGAGAGCGACGACTCCTGCAAGCGGTTTATCGATCGAGCCTTGTGGGACTGTTTCGACAAGCTGTTAAGATCCGGCGAAGTGCACAGATGGAATGTGGAAATTCAAGATGGTATGGTATGTATGAACGTATGAAAATGGTAGCAGTTAGTGCGCTACACACGTGGTGGGTAGCCTAACCGTTCAACGGTGAGTTTGAACTTCGAGTTTCGGTTTGCGTGTAGAGCATTCTCACGTTGCTCCCAAGCGCGAAATTTTTCTCACTTGTGGTTCACACGTGGTGAGTTTCAAACTCACGGTGAATTCACCGGCCTCCTATTGCTTCATCACATTACTCTCCACGTGTGTGGCGCACTGTAGTTTCATGCCCAATTCACATAGGAGACGTGCGTTATGCGTGCGCTCGTGTCCATGGCTTGACAGCACGCAAAGGCATGGAAAGCCATATACCGTATTTTTGGGTGTATAGCCCCATGCAAAAATCGAGAGGTCTGATGGGGGGTTATACACTGGGGGGGATATACACTGGGGGGGGGGGGGGATAAACCTGGGACAAAATTTTTGTTTGTGAGAGGTGTGTAGAGGCATGTTTTTGAGGTCAAAAGCCTTTGTTTTAGGGCATAATCGCGGTCAAAACAGGGTTATTCTAGTACAAGACATGCTCAGCTAAGCTTATAGGCATAGTAGCTTGGTATAGGAGTAGCTATAGCTAGCATATGACCAGCTTACGTAGGTAGGCTAGGTACCTTCCAGTACATGGGGGGTTATACACCAGGGGGGGATATGCATAGGACAAAATTTATGTTTTGCCAATGGGGGGTTATACACTGGGGGGGGGGGGGATATACTCAGGGGGGGGGGGGGGGGGGATAAACACCCAAAAATACGGTAAATGCGCCGGGCGTACGCCGAGCGCATTTCCTTCCAATGTGAATGCGCCTTTGGTTGTGTTATTTGTACACACGTTAAAGTAAGCTCACGGTGAATTTATGCCGTGGTCACTATACGTCCGTACGTCCGTAAATCCGGATTTTCTTACGTATCGTATGGACCTATGGTGAACGCGGCATGAGGCTTGCCATGTACGTTCGCAGTACTTTACAGACCAGGTTCTTTGTCACCGGTAATTTCTGTTAACCCCCTTCGTAATCCCAGGCGTCCGCCTGTCCGTAGCCACCCGGCAAACCCCGTCCGTAGACGTGGTGGAAAAACAAACCCCGCCTACGGACGGGGTTTGCCGGGTGGCTACGGACTGGCGGACGCCTGGGATTACGAAGGGGGTTAAATTACATTACGTACCCCTCTTTTTTCCAGGAATCGTCGTTATGCAAGAAATGTTCATAAATTTTGCCACGGCGCGCTTGGACTACATGCCCGTTTCGGGCAAAATCATGGACGTTTTGTCGATAATATTCGACCCCGACAGCAATTATCAGCGCAAGCACAAGCTCAAAGGATGGTCGCCTCAAAAGTAAAAGGGTTTGCGTGTATTGATGCTGCTGCGGCGATGGCAGAGTGGCTAGTAGTGACGGTTGGAAAGAGAGTGTTAAAATAGGTAGACGGTTCGATTCTTGCTCGGGTATGAGCTTTGTTTCGCACTATTATGCATGCATTCGTTTGAAAAGAGTGCCATGTTGTGTTGGCTTTCTGATAATAATGGCAAAGAGAGGGCAACTTGGCTAATGTTTCAAAGAAAGCATAAAGCAGCAGCAAGTTACGCTTTGAGTAATGATGCGGTTGTAGCCAATCACCATCATATATGATTGATTTTTGATGTTAGAAAGACGTCAATATTTTCTACGTTCCCTACTTGCGCTATAAATTCTGGGTAGCCGAAACATCAAAGGCTGCTGTCAGAGCACAGTCGTAATCGTTGGTTGAACTCGCAACTTTGATGTTTCAGCTGTTCATCATAATTCGAGGCCACCTCGCGACTACTAAACAAATCATATATACAAAACGCAAGTAGCGAGTATTCATGTATTTTCCCTGTTCAGATGGGAGAAAACTTTCGGCGCGAACAAGTGTTTCGGAGTGCCAACGGGCCGAAGGGATCCGCACGGTCACCTTCTGGATCTGATCAATCAGTTCGCAGCCAATGACGGATTCCACAGTATAGAACGCCTGTTTCGCACGGAACTGCTGAACGCCCAGGTAGCCGAGTGGTTAGGGGGCGCGCAGGCGGGGGCTGCGGCGGGTTCGAATCCTTCCTCGGCCCCAGCGCATGCTCACAGTATAGAACGCCTGTTTCGCACGGAACTGTTGAACGCCCAGGTAGCCGAGTGGTTAGGGGGCGCGCAGGCAGTGGCTGCGGCGGGTTCGAATCCTTCCTCGGCCCCAGCGCATGCTCACAGTTTCGCACGGAACTGCTGAACGCCCAGGTAGCCGAGGGTTCGAATCTTTCCTCGGCCTCAGCGCATGCTCACAGTCTAGAACGCCTGTTTCGCACGGAACTGTTGAACGCCCAGGTAGCCGAGTGGTTAGGGAACGCGCAGGCAGGGGCTCCGGCGGGTTCGAATCCTTCCTCGGCCCCAGCCGCATACTTTGGTAGATGGTTTTTATTTTTAAAAATGCGCCCCGATGGCATACCGTATTTACCGGTGCATAACCCCCCAATGCATAACCCCCCCAATGCATACCCCCATATTGGCAAAACATAAAAAATGCCCAATGCATAGCCCCCCCCCCCCTATGCATACCCCCATATGTACTGTACAGTACCTGAACCTACCTATGTAAGCTGGCCATATGGTAGCCATAGCCACTCCCACACCAAGCTAAGATGCCTATAAGCCTGCTTGGGGGTGTATTGTACTAGAATACCCCTGTTTTGACCTCAATTATGCCCTAAATCACGTGCTTTTGACCTAAAAAATATGCCTCTGCGCACCTCTCAAAAACATAAAAAATGCCCCATGCATAACCCCCCCAATGCATAATCCCCCTATGCATACCCCCGTATGGGACCTCTCAATTTTTGCATACCCCCATGGGGCTATGCACCGGTAAATCCGGTAGTGGATATGAAGCGCTGCTCAGGACACGTGGACGCGGGTTTGATTTTTTCTCGGCCCGTGTCTTTGTTCCAGCGTCTTAGGTCCGTGTCTTAGGTCCAACGGTTGGAAGGTTCGATTCCTGCACGTGCCCAGGCAGGTGAATTTTTTTCTTGTGCTTTTTAGGATATGTTGAGCTTGCTGTATCCGTTTGAAAAACTGGGCGACTTTTGGAATGACGAAGTGGTGGCGCCTTTTCTCCAACCCTGCCTTTTGCATGCGGTGAAGTATGTGGAAGAATTAGAGGATGCAGACCTCAAAAATCAGGTAAATTTTATGGTATCGCAGGGTAAATCGGCCCGTTTTATTGGAGGGGTAAACCTGGCCTCCCACAAAAAAAGAACGGCCTTCAATGCTAAGTCTAAGTGGCCGTGTTTACCTCATGGCCGGGTTTACCCAAAATAGGTACCCTACGTGGGGTAATTTGGGATAAGGTAAATTTCCGTTACGTAATTTATGTGTGCACTATTGCCGGAATTACCCCAATATGCCGAAAGTAAACGTCAGGAAATTAGCCATGCGTTTTTGATGATAGCCAGTCATGTGTAGGAATGTCTATGATTATCTGCTCACGTAACCCCAAACATACCCCCACATTAGCTTCAAAATACCCCCATTTCAGTGAAGTTTGGGGGTATTTTGGTGTTATTTGGGGGTATGCTACAGATTATTTCTTTTTTGGAGGTATGCTGGATGCGACAGCCCCCACTTTTCTGCTCCAGCATGATAAAATCGATGTGCAGTGGGTCAGACCAGAAAGTATTATAGTCTGGCCCATTGCACATCGATTTTATCATGAATCCAAACGGCCAGCAAAAACCCGTTCGCCATTTCATGCTCCAGCATAACCCCACCCTGGAAACCGTGCCGATGTCTGCATTTGTTTCAGTTCGCTTCCTACGTCTCCGATCTGCTGTTATGCGCGAATCGCATACGTTACGCACTCTGGATGTCTGATAAAGCAGAGCCGACCAAGGATCGGATCGATAATCTCCGCCTCTCCTTCATTCTTCGCCTCTTGAAATCTGCACATTTCGGAGCCAGAATGCAGGCGCTGAAAGATGTAAGTAGCAGGTTTAGGCGTAATTTGTAGTGGGGCGCTGGTGGCCGAGTGGTCTGAAGCGGCGTTTGGCGCGCGGGATCGATTCCCCGGGCGTACGAATAGGAGAGATTGCTCGACTTGGCCCTGAAGGATATAAGTAGTAGCAGGAGTAATATAAAAGGGGGAGTGACAAACGGCCGCTTCCATACAAACGGCTGATTTTCACATGCGAAGTTCGAAGCATTCCAGCGGCCGCAGAGAAATAAAACTGGCACCATTGAATGCGCCGATTCTTCTTCTTTCAAATGGTGCCAGCTTCGTTGAGGTCCGAGGACTCCTTCCATTTTATTTTTAGCGGGAAGTAGAGGGTACGTTTGAACCTCATTTTTTCTTGGGGAATGCTCTGGACGGGTATCGCCAGATCTGGCGATGATCGCCAGATCTGGCGATCCTCGCAGCGTGCTCGCCAGATCTGGCGATACTGATCGCCAGATCTGGCGATGATCGCCAGATCTGGCGATCACATTGCTCTGTCTTTTACCAGGTAGCGTGTATCGCCAGATCTGGCGATGATCGCCAGATCTGGCGAGCACGCTGCGAGGATCGCCAGATCTGGCGATACACGCTGGCTGGTTTGCGAAAGCAGCGTGATCGCCAGATCTGGCGATCATCGCCAGATCTGGCGATACCCATCCAGAGCATTCCCCAAGAAAAAATTGAGGTTCAAAAGTACCCTCTACTTCCCGCTAAAAATAAAATGGAAGGAGTCCTCGGACCTCAACGAAGCTGGCACCATTTGAAAGAAGAAGAATCGGCGCATTCAATGGTGCCAGTTTTATTTCTCTACGGCCGCTGGAATGCTTTGAACTTTGCGTGTGAAAATCAGCCGTTTGTATGGAAGCGGCCGTTTGTCACTCCCCCTTTTATATTACTCCTGGTAGTAGGTTTAGGCGTAATTTGTGGTGGGCCCTGGTGTTCGAGTGGTCTGAAGCGGCGTTTGGGCGCTGGGGATTAATTCCCTCGAGGAGAGATTGATCGAGTTATTGATTTTTTTGATTTACAGGTGAGCAAGCTACTGGATGCGTTGACTGATCAGAAACAGGATCCGTTGAGTGTTCCAGCTGCTATCATTTCGTCTTGGCTGACGCAGAATAAAGTGCTCACTCTTGCTTTGGAAGGTTAGAGTTAGACATGGTGTGTGTAGAATAGTAATATGTTGCGTGAGGGAAAGGGAAACTTTGTGGAGAAACGGTCTAATGTTTCAAAGGATTGATTAATGTGAACGTCGGTTTCATTCATTGTTTCGTCGGCAGCTACCCACAAACTAGGTGGGGGCTCGAACACGCTGGGTGATCCACAGTCTACCTTTACAGACGTCCACGTTACGTATTGAAGTTGCTGGACCTCCCAATGTCCGTGACATAACCATTTTCTAATTTTCGCAATTCACAAAAGTCACGTGTTATGCCCGATTTCAGACCACAACAAGAATGATAGCCTATAAAGACCAAATCGATGTGCTCCCTGCGCTATAAAAATTGGCCAAACTGAGTAAAATCCATATGGCAGACTCAAAAAGCCAAAATCAAAAAAAAGAATTTCTTTTGGTCAACTAAGTTTACCACTTCCAAATATTGTTGGAAACAAAATTTTTTGGTAGTACAAGTGGTAAAGAGTCATTTTGGCACTGGGAAAGCATAAAAATTCGTGGACTTGAAAGTGGTAATCTTAGTTAACCAAACTAAATTACAAATTTTGAGTTTGTTCCAAGTTATAGCGATCGCAAAACGAGATTCTGTAAACAACGCAACACGCCTTAAATGCCATGCCAAACTCCTACTGGCCAGCCTAGGCTATCATTCTTGTTGTGGTCTGAAATCGGGCGTAACGCATGACTTTTGTGAATTGCGAAATTTAGAAAACGGTATGACACGGACATTGGGAGGTCCAGCAACTTCAATACGTAACGTGGACGTCTGTAAAGGTAGACTGTGGATCACCCAGCGTGTTCGAGCCCCCACCTAGTTCCTTGGTATGTGGTATTCGCTCAAAAAATAATCAGTAAGTGCGTATTGCGCTATTACGATATACTGTAAGTGCTTACGTATGCTACTCATCTTCTTGCGTTATTGCTCCTATCGTGAGTGAGGGCTCCTTATTTATTAACCCAAATTTGCGATGAAAATTTTGATGGTGTTTTACATTCCAAAATCGAGCTAATCTTTCAAAGGCTTTATAGATATTTTTTCCAGTTCTGCATTGAACGATATTTCTCAGTGAGTCAGGTACCTAAAAAAATATTTATCATGTTTTGTCTTTCCGCACAGGCATGCAAATGCAATTGTTTTCTTCAGGTAACATCGACCAAGCCCAGTACTGCGAGAGACTGCGTACCCTGTTGGCCTTTCTCGGCTCTCGCTTAACACCGGAAGAGATCAAGCAGATCTGGTCTTTAAGGAAAGGCAGGGCGGCGGTAGCCGTGGATAACGTGTACCTGATCCTGGCTCAAGCTGCCACGAAATTCGCCCAGCCGGAACTGGATCACTTGTTCGGTCTGATAGAAAAGGTATTAGGGGGTGCTTTGGGGTAAACCCGGCCACCTAGGCTCCTTTGAAAGTCCTGTTTCAGCATCAGCAATGATGAACCAAATAGCTCGTTTGAAAGAGGAGTGCTCAACTCAAGGAAATGAATGGCTAGCTTCAGTAGATGGTGCCCGCGTTCACCCGAGCAAAAGCAAAGCAAAGTTTCTTTTCCGCGTGCATAACGTATGAACATTCAAGATAAAACAAGCAATGCACGTAGATGGATACTCAATACTCAGAAGAGTGAACATCTAGGTACCCAAATAAAACTGTTGGCTACAGATATCATTTGTCCACCCGACGACATGAGGCTTATATCGTTAGATAGTCTTATTTGTTATGAAATCTTGGTATGCTTCTTGTAGAGCTGGGACTCAGAAGAGACAACCGGTAAGGAGCGTATCATTCATCTGCTGGGCAATATCGGCAAGGAAACCCAGGATATTCAAACCACAGAGAAGGTACGTACGTAGTTGACCGCTTGCTTGCTTGTGTAGTGTGGTGCTTTATTTGTTGTTTTGTTGCCTGTTTAGATACCAGGGTACTGTGGGGTAAACCCGGCTATTGGGGTAAACCCGGCCACCTAAGCTCTATTTTAACTCCTCCTGTCCTCGGGAAATTCGACGACCGTTTGACGGCCGTTTTGACGGCCGTTTTTTCGCCGTTTTCCGGCCGGAAAACGGCCGTTACGACCGTCGACGGCCGTTTCCGCCGTTTTTTTATTTTTCGTCACTTCGTACTACCAAGAGCGAAAGGAGCAAAGGGCGAAAGCAGACTGAGTCAAAACTGATAAAATTCACGCGTGTGGGTGAAATCCTGGCCAAAAATCTCTAGTATCACAGAAAAAAACGAAGGAACAACAAATTTTCGCGTCTCCTGTCATTTTCGGTGGTGCAGAGCGATGAAAAATAAAAAAACGGCGGAAACGGCCGTTGACGGTCGTAACGGCCTTTTTCTGGCCGGAAAACGGCAATAAAACGGCCGTCAAAACGGCCGTTGGACGGCCGTCAAACGGTCGTCGAATTCGCCGAGGACAGGAGGAGTTAATTTGAACTTGCTGTTTCATCAAATGATGAACCAGATAGCTCGTTTGAAAGAGGAGAGTTCAAGGAATCGATTGATATAATATTTGTCTCAATCGGTCCATTGGTTGCGAAGATGCGCAGCCCTAAATCTTAGGTGCGGGTTTACCCCATGGTACCCTATCATCCTACACACCCCTACAAATTCTTGACGTGTTTTACAGGCCGCACAATTTCTATGGAAGCTCGCTCATAAGCCCAAACTACAGAAGGATTTGGTTGTGCATGCGCTGAGAAATCAAGACGGGGTGATAAATCGTCCGAACAACCCTGATGACGAACTACGCAAGAAATACATTATGGAATCTGTGAAGAATATGAAAGAGGTAAGGAGGCTGTGCTGTTTGCGTAGAAAAGGATAGGGATAGAAATATGTAGAGATATGAGAAAAGAGCTAATGTTTCAAATATTGATAAAGTCGCGATGCATTTCACAGCAAAATCAGTACAGTAGTTGGTTGTCTCCTTTTCTTTGAGGAAAAATATTATCCATTTTCAATGCTGTGGTAGCTGGACGTGGAAAACGATAGGCATGAAAAAAATGTTGATTTTGAGAAACGAGCTAATGTTTCAAACATTGATAAAGTTGCGATGCAGTTCACAGCAAAGGCAATCGGGATGTTTTGTTTGTCTTCTATGAGGATAAATATTGTGCATTTTGTAAGCTGCGGGATGGCAGCAAACAAGTTTTCTGTGAACTTGGTGAGGCCTAAATGTGCAATACAGGTCCATGGATGTCAATGCCAAATTTTGTGAACTGTGGCACGCAACGGCTTGTTTTGTTTTGGTTTGATATGTTCCCATTTGCCCAGTCTTTTGCCCAGTCGATTGGTTTTGCTGAGCAAGCATCAGTCCTTTATCAAGCCGGTGAAACATTAGCGCATTTTCGGACTGAGGTTCATTTAACTAGATTAGGCACCCTCATTCCATTCCACATTTCTTCTCATTTTAAGGTCTCAATGCCCTGTTTCGGAGCCAACTTTGAGGCTTCCTCGTAACCGTTGTGTGCAAGATAAAAGTGATCACTTATCATGGAAATATAGAACAACCCTTCCTCTACACGTACACCAAACGGCAGCGCGAAAGCTCTTGTATTCGGCGCAGTACGACACGCCGAAGAACGCCCCAAAAACCATGCGATTTGGGTGTTCCGAAGGAACCACTGGGTATTTTTAAACATGCGGCACACCATTCAACGCGTCTTGACGAGAGAAATCGATCGGTACCTGCGGCGCCTCGCTACGTTGCCTCTACGCAAAGTTATCCAAGAAAAACGTGTTCAAAAAAGTTATCGTTTCAATCAAGAATAGCGCCACGGAGAGGCCGTTTCAAGAGGCGCTCTATGGCGCGTCAAAGAGATCGTGTAACAAGCTTTCGATCGATATCTTGATCTCCTCTCAACTCGCTTTCGTTGGCTCAGGAGAGCCTGGACCGAATTTATCCAGAAGTCCATGCATAGACAGTTGTCCCTGAGTAGTACGAAGACGAGCGCAGAGAGCGCGACTGGAGCGGAAACAGCGAACGGAAAACAAGCAGACGGATGATCGTATGGTGTCAGGAAGTGAAAACAGCTGGAATTTGATATCGCCAGATACTTCACTAGTAGTACAGGAGTCCACGCTCAGAAAAACAGGGCATTGATACCTTAAAAATTGAGTATGAGAGATACCTTCAAACGAATGACCAGCTCTGTGTTCTCTCGTCTTTATCGATGAGTTGAAACATTAGCTCATTTTTCAACTCAATTATTGCTTGCTTCGTTTCTACTGTAGCGTGTAGCACTGTAAGGGAACTGTAGGATAAATCCGGCCACCTAAACTTCTTTCATCTTGCTATTTCAGCAATTGATGAACCAAATAGCTCATTTGAAAGAGGAGAGCTCAAGGAATCGATTGATGTGACATGTGTCTCAATCGGTCCATTTTTTACTGAGATATGCAGCCCTGAAACTTCGGTGGCCGGATTTTCCCATGTCCGTGTTTACTCCGCAGTACCATACCTCCTCTAATTATAGGGCACTCTGGTCCTACCCTCTCTCTGGCATCTGCAACAGCTGATAGAAACGATGAAGGGTCGCCAGTCTTCCTCGGGTGTAACTCAATGGATGGGTTCTTCCAGTTACTCTTCTGCTATGGAAAGAAAGAAGAAAGCCATAGAGGAGCTGGTTTCGAAGCAGGCCTTGACGGAAACCATTCTCAGCTGTTTGTCAGCGGTAAGAAAAGAAGGGGGCGAGGAAGGAATCGAACCCGGGATGGGGTGGAGGAGCGGGCGAGAGCGAACTTAGTCACTGAGCTACGACAAGGTAGTTACGATATGCGGTAACGCGATTGGGTTGGTTGATAGCGACCCGCGGTATTTTGTGAAAGTTTGGATCGGTGTCTGCGGTGTCGTCGATGTCATTTGTTGTCAGTTCTTCTTTTCACTCGCTCCTTTTTCGCTCCCAGATGATGGAACAAGGTCGACGACCCCGCAAGCACCGATCCAAACTTTCGCTAAATTCCGCGGGGTCGCTATCGACCAACCCAATCGCGTTACCGCATTTCGTCCAGTTGCAGTTTGGGATACCCGATTTTCCGTGGCCGGTTTTACCCCCGCAGTACTCTAATTCTCCGGCAAATAGATACTCATATTTCCCTGTAGTGTGAAATGAGCAAATGTTTCAAATAGAACTTATCAGTCAAGCATTGCAACTTGCGATAGTAGAAGAATGGAGTGTACAATTTAGATAGAAGAGTATAGAAAATTATTTTCAATGTAAAAACACAAGAAGTTGCTGTTCCAGAATACGGCAACATTTTCCTATTCATTTTATCGCCTGGGTATATTGCTGTTAAAAGGGCGGATGTGGCAAAGATTTCCCCATACTGAAGGCGAAGATCGATTTTTGAAATTTCCTTCGGTCAACTTATGCAGTTTTTCAAGACGAATCGATTTCACCCTCACGTCTCGAGGCGATTTTGCCTCCTCGTAGAGAAACACCACTTGTAAAGGGCGTTTCACAATGAAATTGCTCGAAAACGTTGCGAAACACGCTTTGCAAGTGGTGTTTCTCTACGAGGAGGCAAAATCACCTCGAGAAATAGGGGTGGAATCAATTCGTCTTGAAAAACTGCAAAAGTTGACCGAAAAAAATTTCAAAAATCGATCTTCGCCTTCACTATGGGGATATCTTTGCCACATCCGCCCTTTAATTTTAGGCCAGAAAGGAAGCGCTGACTAGAACCAGTTGTGGTGGTGAAACAGGTCAACCGCGCAGCTCAACGCCCATAGATGTGGATGTGACAGGGGGAGATAAGAATAATACGCCTGCCGCCCCTACCATACCTCTACCGCCGATGCCACACACGCTGCTACTGATGCCAATGACGAAAGATACGCCAACAAGCACTACTGGGAAGGAAGGTGAATAGAAAAAATACAGTAGGGTACTTTGGGGGTAAACCTGGACATCCAAGCTCCTGTGAACTGGCTGTTTCAGCAAATGATGAACCAAAATATAGCTCATTTGAAAGAGGAGAGTTCTAGGACTTGATTGATATAATATTTATCTCAATCGCTTCACTGGTAGCTGCTAGAGAGATGTGTAGCCATGCATCTTAGGTGGCCAGGTTTTCCCATAGCCGGGTTTACCCCGTAGTACCCCAGACGGAGTGTATTGGTCGGGGGTAAATCCGGCCAGTGGATTAATTCGGACATTTTTGGTCTGCCTCCATTCAACGTAGGACCGTCTCGAAGCGGTTTTGCGCAAAATGCAAACAACGGACTGACGTCCAATTTACCCCAAGCTACCCTAAGCGCTTTTCTTGTGCTTTTAGCCGCTCAAACCGTTCCTCCTTCCCCTGTGAACGGCGAAATCGAGACTGATTTGATCTTATCCGATGGAAATTTTTACCGGGCCCATGTGGAAGCGGCTCTCGCCTTTCTAAACTTTATGGTTCGCGAGGCCAATTACAGTATGCCGTGGGGCAGATTGAAGGAGCTGTGGGGCATTTTCATGGCGGAATTGCCCCCGAATTGCCCCCAACAGGAATTACCCCCGAAGGATCAGCAATCACAACTGCAACAGCCTGTCTCCAGACAAGATCGAGCGGTAAGTGAGGGGCAGGTTTTATTCTTTTCTGCAGGCAGGATCAATGGTAATATGGGGTAATTTGGTTTATGGGTAAGTATTGGATAGTGGATACCCGTGTTTTACCAAAGAATAAGTTGAGCCTTGATCGTTTTTTCTGGTCTGGCCAGAGATAGTTCGCTATTGGACGCAAGTCGTCCTGCGTTGTCAAGCACGGACGACTTGACTATTATTTTACGCAACTCGACTTGAGTTCCATAGCTAAAAAAAGTTAGTGACTGGACTATGGTTAAAAATTGTATGTTTGTATGGCTTCTTTGTTGGTCCCATTAGTCCCTGGGCGTTTTCCCAAATTGCCCCACAGTACCCGCTATGAATGATATGTTGGAGTAAATAGCCTACCTACAGGCTGTTTTTTGCAGGTTTGCTTGGGATGGTTCATGCGCAATTGCGACCAGATACCGGATGATTGTCGCTGCAAGATTCTGCAGGAAAAGTTACTGAAACTGGACGCGAAACAGCTGAGCGGAGACGGTAAATTCTATGGACCTGTTGCGCTGTTTGAAGCCAAAATTCTTAGCGCAACTTGTCCATAGGCACAGTTTTCGCACTTTCTTTTCTACTTTCATCCACCTTTGTACCACCCCCGAAAAGATGTACGGTCGGAGCTGAAGTCTTTTATGTAGGTATGTTATGGAATTTGTTTGCTTCTAGGATTTCGCTGTTTTCGTCGGTATTTCGAAAGCGTCAACAAGCAGAAAGGCAAATTAAAACCGCCGATGTATCCTGGGAGAAATCTGGTAAGTGTGGGGTAGTTCGGGGAAATTTGGGGATGAGAATTGGTAAGTTTTGGGTTGCTTTTGCAGTACCTGTCTAAGTCTGAAGCGAAATAGCAGGCTGTTACGGGTTTCTACTCTCAGCGATGTGTGAATTGTTGTCGTTACTGCTCGGCTAATGTTTCAAGAAAAGCATATAGTTTTCTTGGTGAAATGATCCTTCAATGCGTCAAGTATCGACTGCTCGTCCAATTTGTACAATTTCGATATTGTTATTCTTGTGAAATTTTGCCCGACAAATCATCTCCACACATTTCATTTGTAAAAGTACAATATTGATGTTGTGAACTTTCCCGGTAACAGTTGGATAAACTGGTAAAGTTGATATTTCATGTCAGATTTATGTAATTTTCACAGGAAGTAGACCAACTGGACCTGGTTGGTCTGGATTTTGTCTGGGAAGTGGCTCTGTCCTGTCCGGATATGGACATTGTGAGCGAAGCGGTTCAGATGCTCATCGATTTATCCTACACAAACTTGAGCCAGCGGCACAAGAGGGACCTGGCTGCGGTGCACAAAAGGTAAGAATGGTCTCTTGTTTGTAGGCTAGCGTGGGCAAATCCGTCCATGGGACAAATGCGCCCTCCTATGGCGGTTTTACCCGCACATTCAAAATCAAAACATAACGCTCGAAGATGTTTCTCGAGATTCCATACTTCTGCAGTTCTGCCACTGTTTTTTCGTTCCTAGCCATAAACCACGTTGCTAGCAGCCCTGACAGATATAGGGGAGGGAGTTTCGCCTAGTATACACACGGAAATTTTGATGGATCAAAATTGTTTCCATCACACGCAAGTACATGCTCCTGGCGGCAAATATTCTCTTACATTAGCGTTCAGTACCTGTGGAATTTCTATTATTGGTTGGGATTGTGAATGTAAATTTGGCTAATGTTTCAAAGGTGGCACATATGGAAGCGGGAGAATAAGGCTTGTTGTTAGTGCTTTCGGTGTCTGGTCGCTGAACCTGTTTATTCCTATCAGCTAATAAGCAAATGTATGCATTCTTGCTTAGGGGAAGAATGGAGGACATAATGTACACGAAACAGAGCATCCCTGGCGCAGATTAGCCCCAATAATTTGGATTTTACGAGCACAAATAATTGGGTTTTACGAATCCAAATAATTGGGTATCCAAAAAATTGGATATTTCAATAACCCAAATAATCGGGGCGAATCTGCGTCAGGGATAATTTCTTTAGTTTACACTACGTCCTCCATTCTTCCGCTGAGCAAGAATTGTGTATTTTTGCTAACACCAATAACTTACCATACTCTTTCTTTGCAGATTCTTGGACGAGTGTTCCAAGCGTCTGGATTCCACTCTGTTAACCCTGAAGGGATCTCTGGTTGGTCGCGTGTTGGCTGACGCGGCTAAAACCCTGACTGCGGTGGCCACGCCTTCTCTGGGAACTCTACCCCCGTCGAGTAGAGAGAATAAGAAAAGGAGTATCGAGAGGTTGCTGTTTATCGTTGGAAGGTAAGGAGCGGAAGAAATGGGAGGTTAGGGTACGGTGGGTGGTGGTGGGGTAAATCCAACCACCTAGCTGCACTGAGTGGAAGGTTAGGTTGGTAGGTGGGGTAAATCTGGCCACCTGGTTGTACTGAATAGAGTAGGCGGTTAGGGTGGTACCGTCGGTGGGGTAAATCCGGCCATTTGGCTGCATCGAATGGGAGGTTATGGTGGTACCATTGGTGGGGTAAATCCGGCCACCTATCTGCAATGAATGGAAGGTTAGGGTGTTATTGTGGGGTAAATCTGGCCACCTGGCTGTACTGAATGGGAGGCTAGGGTGGTACTGTACTGTAGGTGGGATAAATCAGGCCATTTGGCTGCATCGAATGGGAGGTTAGGGTGGTACCATTATTGGTGGGTAAATCCGGCCACCTAGCTGCGTAAATCCGGCCATTTATCACGGTGGTCCATTATGGTCTGACCAGATAAAGTTCGCTTTGGAACTCGAGTCGTCCTGCGTAGTTTGGATGCTTGTACGTACTTCTTCGAAGTAGGAGTACACGAAGCACGGACAGAAGCCGTATTTGTGAATCTATTTTACGCAGCACGACTTGAGTTCTACGGCAAACTCTTTGTGGTGGCCAAACTATGGTCTTGTTTCATCCTTACAGTACATGCAGTGAAGTGACTGTCTGTGCATTTATTTTCTTTGCAACATAAACTTCGTAGGTTTACCCATCCATCCCAACTGTATTGTGTTGCAGGTACGTGAGTACAGTGGAGTCGGAAATCCATCAACAGCGCTACTTTCCGCCCCATGGCTCCACGTTCTTTGGCCGCGAATTCTATCTGAAGATTCTAACGGATGCCGACGGAAAGAAACAGGAATGGACTTTACTTACTCACGAACACGAATTGCTGCGCTCAATCAGAGAAAGGACTGCTTCGAGGGTAAGGATCAAGAATGGATAATAAAATTTATGCATTCTTGGTCGTTGGGGAATATGTTGGTTGGTGCAGGGTAAGGAGGGGGAGTGAGGATCAAGAATGAATAATAGTGGGCAGTGGAATAGTGGTTGAGATTATGCATTCTTGGTCGGCGGAGAATATATGCTTCCATCTTTCTTCAATAAATAACTGAAGCAGCTGAAGAGTTTGGTGAGAGGGTTTTTTTGGAGGATTATGATCAAGAATGGGGAAGGGGAGAATATGGATTCTTGCTTGTCGGAAAGATGATGAATATATAAGAATGTCGAGACCGATATTAAGTTTTTTATTTGTGAGCTCGAAAACTTGATGTTTCAACTTTGTCTTTTCAGAATTTTACAGCAAATGTGAAGCAATGTGGTATACGGTCTGCCATTGACTGTATGGTTGGTAAAAGTTTTTTGACGGGCATTACCATTGAATGAAATGCCTGCCAGCAATTTACCCTGATAAATTGGGGTAATTTGGGCAATATGATTAATTGGGGTAATTTGGGTCCGGGGTGTCTTGTGGGCCATTCCAGTCTATTTCCGGTTGAGAAGGTCTGGAGAAAATTGGTATCAAAATCATTCTTGTGCGCTCAGTCGGCCTATCTGGTGGTTTTACATTTGCTGGATTTCCATTATTATCGCCCCTCTTAATTGGATTAAGATTGGGGTGGCCCGAACTAGTTCCCCCCAACTGGCCCAAATTGCCCCCACTATCTTGCTTTCAGGTTTAGACTTTACCGTATATCCCCTGCGGCGGTGTTAGCTCGGAAATTTAGTGTTTCAAGCACTCCAATATAACGGGATTCTTGCTGCAACAATTTCAAAGAGAGTAATAAATAGAATAAGGGCCGATCCCCAAAGGAACCGTTTGGTGTTCTTTTTGGGACTTTTCTATTTTTTTGCCAGCGTCAACTATTGACGCTGATATTCTTGTTGTGATCTGAATTTTGTTTCTGGCATTATCAGGGAGGTATTAACACATACCGCACAAAGGCGTCATTGTTGTCAACAAGTCGCCCAACTGTTGGTTTGTTTGTTGTGTGTCCATTTGTTGACAACAAATACATTGGGATCGATTGTCAATTTGTTGACGAAATGACAAACCGACAATCGCCACATATTTTTTGTCAACAAACGGACAACAGTTGGGCGACTTTTTGTCAACAATTACGCCTTATTGCGGTATGTGTTAACTTGGAAATTTAGTGTTTCAAGCACTTTTATAACGGGATTCTTGCTCCAACAACTTCACATAGAGTACTAAACGGGACAAGGGCCCAATCGAACCATTTGGTTCTCTGTTGGATCCTTTTTTTTATTTTTTGACCAGCGTCAATTTTTGGCGCTGTTATTTATGTGGTGATAATTTATTTTAGGGAGGTGTCAACTTGGAAGTTTAATGTTTCAAGCAATCTAATTATTAGAGATTCCTGCTCCAAGAATTTAACGAGAGTACCAAACGGGACACCCCCCGAAAGGAGAATCTTTTTATAAGGTTCCTATTTGATTATTTGGCCGGCGTCAATTTTTTTGGCGCTGATATTTTCCTTTGTGGTCTGAATTTGTATTTCTGGCATTTTCAGGGAGATGTTAACTTGGAAATTTACTGTTTCAAAACCTAATATTAGTGAATCCTGTTGAAACAATTTTAAATATGAGTACTAAATGGTATAAGAGCCCAAAGAAACCGTTTGGTATTCTTTTTGGGACTTTCTATTATTTGGCCGGCGTCAACTTTTTGGCGCTGTATAAACGGATATTATTGATGTTTCTCGTAAATGAGAAGAGACGGTCAAAAACACTATTGATAAAAAGAAAATTTTCTATCATGAAAATGGTTGGAAGAGGATTATGTAATTTTGCACGCGTTTGGATAAGCTAAGAAGTCTGAGGTTTCACTCCAACAACTTTGCTAAGTTCAACAGCGTCAGGAATCGTGTCTCGGATTTTTCAACAACCGGTATCGGATCTCGGTCTCGTACCGGAAATATTGGTCTCACTCAAATATTTTTGTCGGGCATGCATCTGCGATGCCTTTCAAACTTGTAATGATTATGTTTCACACCATTTGGTTTGTGTACAACTTTTGGGTAGGGTACTGTGGGGTAAACCCGGACACCTAAGCTTTTTGAACTTGCCGCTTCAGCAAATTATGAACGTGGTAGCTCATTTGAAAGAGGAGAGTTCAAGGAATCGATTGGTACAATAATTGTCTCAATCGGTTGTATGGTTGCTGAGATATGCTAGGTGTCCGGGTTTACCCCACAGTACCCTAACTATGTGACTCGTATCTTTGATGTTTCAGCTCTCCATGACATCCGAACTGGAGAAACTGGAACTGTGCTACATGAATTGCGAGTTGGAGCTGGTGAAAGATCAACAAACTCTGGCTCAGTTGAATATCTTGCCTCCTGTACTGGATGGGCATGCAGTAGAGGATTCGTTAGAGAGCACCGTCTTTCTCACTGCAAAGAAAAAAGCGTTTGCAAGCTCGAGCTACGGCATCAGTTACGACCCGATTAAGAGGAGTGCTGAAGTTAGGTAGGTAATAGGACAGTTCATGAGGGAAGGTGGGGGTGGGGTGCTCAAACTGCGCTAATTCTCTACCCCTGACCAAATGAAATACTACCATAGTCTGGCCAGAGAGAGTTCGTTATCGGACTCTTAAGTCGTCCTGCGTAGCTTGCATATGCTTCTGCTAAATAGGAGTACAGTACACGAAGCATGGACGGAAAATGCGCATTTGTGAATCTATTTTACGCAACGTACCTTGAATGCCATTAGCGAACTCGTACTTGTCAGACTGTAGAGTCAATGCAACCCAGTCTAGTGCATTTGCCGACCTAATTATATATTTGTGATGAGGTCACTGAGCAATCATGAGAGAAACTTTGTTGCCCGACTTTACCCCTTGCTACCCTATGATTGAGTTGGGTCCCTATTTTTGCATCCATAAGCAGTGAGCAGTCATTATTTTATTATTATTAGGATTGTAGTTTATTGTATGTACAGTTGTGTGGTGTAGCTAGCATATGCGAATGCGATGTTGTTGTTGAGAAAGCTGCCGGTTTCTTTGGTTATGAAATCTTGGTGTTTTTTCTCTGTTTCAGCGCTAGTGATTCGAGTTCTAAGCAAGCGCAAGCTATGGACCAGGAACGTGCACTGCCATCTGTGATGATGTCTGCCAGCTCAACGGTAAAAGAAAAACGCGTCAAGATATATAGGGTAACTGTGGGGTAAACCCGGCCACCTAAGCTCCCATGAACTTGCTGTTTCGGCAAATGATGAACCAAATAGCTCATTTGAAAGAGGAGAGTTCAAGGAATCGAGTGATATAATATTTGTCTCAATCGGTCCATTGTTTGCTGAGATATGCAACCCTGAAATTAAGGTGGCCGGCTTTTCCCCACGGCCGGGTTTACCCCATAGTACCCTGCAATCAAGGGTATTGTGGGGTAAATTTTGACGCTCAGCTGATTTGGTCGTTAGTACAGTTGAAGTGTCCGGAATATTTTTTAGCTGTCCATCTTTTCCCCACAATACCCTACGTCTCGCAGTTCATAGAATGCCCATAATGACTTGTGACCTGGATATTTATTGGGTGAAAGCTAAATCTTAAAGTTGTCTTCAGGTTTTTGACTTGCTGTACGAACTGACAGAATTAGACGATGCGTCCATCGTGCGACGAGTGAGGGACTTGCTCTACCTAATGCCTTCCGATCAGTCTGTGTGCGATATACTCAACGAACTTGGCAGGTAAGGTAGCAAGTAGCCAATAGGAAAGGCTATCCACTTCTTGCGTTATTGGAGGCAGGGGTGTTTGCGTTTAGAATTTAGTCGGCCCCCGCCCGACCCCTTCCCGTTTTACTGCCAGCCGAAACGTGAAAGTTACGAGTTCACCCAGGGACGACGAATTTTTTCGCCACTGTAGTGGGAACGGCCTGGGCGAACTCGTGACTTTGATGTTTCAGCTGGCTATAAGACTGCAGCTGGAAAGGAGGCATTCAAAACCTTTGCTTTAGGCCTGCCGGTTTAGCCAAAACCAACAGTCTTGAACGCAAAATGAAGGGCATGACTAGCGCCGCCTTACTCGTGGCTGGAAAGGAAAGCAGAGAGAAAAGTCCGAAATTGCGCCTGAAAAGCACCAAATCATCTGAGCCAACTTCGGGTAAGCTTGTGAACTTGATGTTTCTTCATCCAGGAGAAATGGAGTGGAGATGATAATTTCCCGGTAAAATTGCATCGTTGATGTTTCAGGCGGTGCACAACAGCCGACGACTTCACACGCGCGAGTGCAGGAAGAAAGGCTACAGGCGGTTTTGGACCTACAACATCTGGGAAATAGTCCGTTCAGGCTGCTTTACAATCTTGAGGTAGGGTGCTGTGGGGTAAACGCGGCCATGGAAAATCCGGCCACCTGAGACAGTCTCAGGGCTGCATACTATTTTTCAACCAATTACCGTTAGACACTATGAGTATATCATTTTCAAGTAGCCAATATTTATTCGAAATCTCTCCCTTCCTCTATGTACAGGTCAGCTTCTTGATTACTAATATGGTCAAGTGATCTAATGTTTCAAAAGGAAGATAAAGTTTTGCTGTGTAAGTTTCAAATAATATTGTGTAGATCCGCGCCGCCATTCAATAGTTTTATGAGCACTTCTTCACACGACACGACGAAACTGTTTGCTATTGATGCATGCATAGATATTCAGGATCAACCCGTGAAGTTGATGTTTCAAAGCTCTCCCTTACTTTATCTACAGGTTCTCAGCAGTATGCTGCTGCCCACGTCACTACTGGACGTGGGTCGGCTGTATTGCATGGACGGGACGCGCGTAGGCCTATATTGCATATTCAGGCTCAACCCATGAACTTGACGTTTCAAAACCCTCCCTTCCTTTATCTACAGGTTCTCAGCAGTGTGCTCCTGCCCACGTCACTATTGGACGTGGGTCGGCTGGCGGACGCGGCGAAATTCGGTCGGGAGTTCGTGCAGGCGAACGGCATTCAGTTTCTACTGCGACTACTGCAGAAGCAAGCGCTGCCCGTTAACACCGAACCGAAATGCAGACTGGATATTTATGGGAAAACGGTGCAGTTGTTGAGGTAAGTGTATGTGTTACGTATTCGCCTAACTCGATAGCAGAGTGCGTTTTCTCAACCTTCCCGTGGCAACGGGTGCAGTATGTATCGCCTTTGCAACGGGAAGGTTGAGAGAACGCACTCTGTTATCGAGTAAGGCGAATAGTGCTATGGGGTATACCGCCCAGGTGGGGGAAATCCGACCGCCTAAGTTTCAGTGCATATCTCAGCAACGAACGAAGTAACTAAAGTTCTCCCAAGCAGATGGTACCCCAGTCATTATTTATCTCTGATCGCAGAGCACAGCGGTCAAAAATGCCACGGCTAATCAGACGTAGGCCTGGGGGTGAGGGGGGGTATGTTGAACGCACCCCCACCCCTACCTCTCCATACCCCCACCCGTACCCCCAGGAAAAATGAAAAGCAACATACCCCCTCGTACCCCCAGAAAAAAAACAGCACTACGTATCCCCACCGCGTAACCCCAAACTTGAAATCAGCAGTTTGTCTGCCAGGACACGTACCCCCACCCTTTTTCCTCTGGCTTACATCCATGCTCAGACTTTTACACACTCCACAAAGTGCATGCATTCTCAAGAATTGTTGTTTGTAGTTGCATAATGTAGTGAATAGTTTCATATAATGGTTTATCCCTATCATTCTAGACAAGTTGCTAAAGTATTCAAAAGTGGAAATTCAATTCGAACACATACTTATACATACCACTCTTATCAACCCACCACTGCATTTTGTATAAATATTACAAGGTGCACAATAATAAGACTGTTGCACTGTGTGCAAAAAAATAGTGCTCATTTTTTTCTGGGGATAGGTAGGCCTATTGTATAGACTTTGTGGGGTTATGTAGCATATCATTTACAGTTGGGGGTACGTAAATATGCTGGGGGTACGTGAGGTTTTTTTCTTGGGGGTACGTAAAAAATCTGGGGGTACGTGGCCAAAAAATTTTTTTTGGGTGGGGGTACGCAACACCCCCCCACTTTTGACCTCCTGCATACCCCCACTGACAGACCCCCACCCTCAAAACCGTGCCCACGTCTGGCTAATTTTCAGCCGCATTGATAATAAAAAACCGCTTGCGTCTAGCTGCTCTCAGTGGCGAGATATCGCCAAATTCCTTCAGTACTGAAATTGCGTTGACATTTGGCAGACGCTAAACCACGCAAACCATGACACCCCATGACCCTGTACGCACGATGCGCATTTTCACCATCTTAATCACGCATGCTTATTTCTCCATTTTGATTTTTTGGGCGTTTGCGAGGTTTAGAAATGCCCAATGGTTGACGCCGATTTCGCCGATTTCAGTACTGAAGGAAATCGGCGAAATCTTGACACAAGCGGTTTTTTATTGTCAATGCCGCTGAAAATTTTTGCCCGCTGTGCTCTACGATGTCTCATTGCAGAGATGAATAATGACTGGGGTACGATCTTCTTGGGGCGACTACAGTATGTACAGATCAGCTGTAACTATCACAACGCTAATTTTATCTCGCCAACGAAGACATCCTGAAAGAATCTGTCGACAACCCCACGGCTAATTTTCAGCGGGATTTCCAAATCAAAAAGCCGTTTGCTTCTATCTGCTCTCAGTGTCGAGATCTCGCCGATTTCCTTCAGTACTGAAATCGACGAAATCGGCTTCAACCAAATGCGCAAAACTAAACTGCGCATAACACGAAACTGCACGCCCCTCAACGACCGATTCTACGAACGAAGCGCGACAAGAAAAAATTCATTTCTTCTCAATTTCTATTGCCATATTTAGCGTTCTAGATTCTCAAAAAAGCTTGCATGACAACATTATTGTTGCGCAAACGATTTGCGCAGTTTAGTTTTGCGTATTTGGTCAAAGCCGATTTCGCCGATTTCAGTACTGAAGGAAATCGGCGATATCTCGACACTGAGAGCAGATAGAAGCAAACGGCTTTTTGATTTGGAAATCCCGCTGAAAATTAGCCGTGGGGTTGTCGACAGATTCTTTCAGGATGTCTTCGTTGGCGAGATAAAATTAGCGTTGTGATAGTTACAGCTGATCTGTACTGTATGTTTACGTGACGTACCTAACCCTAGCCTTCGCTTATTTTTGTTCTCCTCACAACCGAAAAGTTGCCTAATGTTTCAAAGGGTTCACTTATATCTGAAGTAGTTTCTCTTAGCAATTAAACGTCTCCTTTTCCTGGGGTAAATTTATAATTCTTCAGTTTCAAATCCTCATGAAAGGAAGCTGTTCTGTAGTTTGTGATCTGTACTTCGCTGTACATGTGAGATATATAACAGTCCAGCTGTACTATTGAGTAACAGCATTTGCATTGTCATCTGAAGTATTGAATCTCTCACAAATAGGCTACTTTAGCAGACGTGGGCACAGTTTTGAGAGTGGGGGTCTGTCAGTGGGGGTATGCAGGAGGTCAAAAGTGGGGGGGGTGTTGCGTACCCCCACCCAAAAAAATTTTTTTGGCCACGTACCCCCAGATTTTTTACGTACCCCCAAGAAAAAAACCTCACGTACCCCCAGCATATTTACGTACTCCCAACTGTAAATGGTGTGCTACATAACCCCACAAAGTCTATATCTATCCCCAGAAAAAAATGAGCACTATTTTTTTGCACACAGTGCAACAGTTTTTAGTGTGCACCTTGTAATATTTATACAAAATGCAGTGGTGGGTTGATAAGAGTGGTGTGTAAGTATGTGTTCGAATCGAATTTCCACTGTTGAATACTTTAGCAACTTGTCTAGAATGATAGGGATAAACCATTATATAAAACTATTCACTACGTTGTGCAACTACAAACAACAATTCTTGACAATGCATGCACTTTGTGGAGTATGTAAAAAGTCTGAGCATGGATGTAAGCCAGAGGGGAAAAAAGGGGTGGGGGTACGTGTCCTGGCAGACAAACTGCTGATTTCAAGTTTGGGGTTACGCGGTGGGGATACGTAGTGCTGTTTTTTTTCTGGGGGTACGCGGGGGTATGTTGCTTTTCATTTTCCCTGGGGGTACGGGTGGGGGTATGGAGAGGTAGGGGTGGGGGTGCGTTCAACATACCCCCCCCTCACCCCCAGGCCCACGTCTGCATGAGTGTGATAAATGCTGCACCTTAGCCACGTGCAGCTTGAGAAACACGCACTCTGTTATCGAGAGAGGCTAATAGGCCTACGCGCGTCCCGTCCATGCAATACAGCCGACCCACGTCCAGTAGTGACGTGGGCAGCAGCATACTGCTGAGAACCTGTAGATAAAGGAAGGGAGAGCTTTGAAACATCAACTTCACGGGTTGATCCTGAATATCTATGCATGTATCAATAGCAAACAGTTTCGTCGTGTCGTGTGAAGAAGTGCTCATAAAACTATTGAATGGCGGCGCGGATCTACACAATATTATTTGAAACTTACACAGCAAAACTTTATCTTCCTTTTGAAACATTAGATCACTTGACCATATTAGTAATCAAGAAGCTGACCTGTAGATAGAGGAAGGGAGAGATTTCGAATAAATATTGGCTACTTGAAAATGATATACTCATAGTGTCTAACGGTAATTGGTTGAAAAATAGTATGCAGCCCTGAGACTGTCTCAGGTGGCCGGATTTTCCATGGCCGCGTTTACCCCACAGCACCCTACCTCAAGATTGTAAAGCAGCCTGAACGGACTATTTCCCAGATGTTGTAGGTCCAAAACCGCCTGTAGCCTTTCTTCCTGCACTCGCGCGTGTGAAGTCGTCGGCTGTTGTGCACCGCCTGAAACATCAACGATGCAATTTTACCGGGAAATTATCATCTCCACTCCATTTCTCCTGGATGAAGAAACATCAAGTTCACAAGCTTACCCGAAGTTGGCTCAGATGATTTGGTGCTTTTCAGGCGCAATTTCGGACTTTTCTCTCTGCTTTCCTTTCCAGCCACGAGTAAGGCGGCGCTAGTCATGCCTTTCATTTTGCGTTCAAGACTGTTGGTTTTGGCTAAACCGGCAGGCCTAAACAAAGCACAAAATTGCGCTAAAAAATGCCGATTTATCAGGCCAAAAGCAAGGTGCAAAACAAGTGTATTTGAGTGTCTCTTCTTTCTTTCTTTCCAGCTGCAATCTAATAGCCAGCTGAAATATCAAAGTCACGAGTTTGCCCAGGCTGTTCCCACAACACAGTAACGAAAAAATTCGTCGTCCCTGGGTGAACTCGTAACTTTCATGTTTCGGCTGGCAGTAAAACGGGAAGGGGGTCGGGCGGGGGGCGATTTACTAAGCGCAGAGAGCCTCCTCCAATAACGCAAGTAGTAGAGATAGCCTTTCCCATTGGTTACTTACTATTCGCCTTACCTGCCAAGTTCGTTGAGTATATCGCACACAGACTGATCAGAAGGCATCAGATAAAGCAAGTCTCTCACTCGTCGCACGATAGACGCATCGTCTAATTCTGTCAGTTCGTAGAGCAAGTCAAAAACCTGAAGAAAATGAAGATTTATACTCCCGCCCGCCCCCCCCCCCCCCCTCCCCCCCCGCCCCCCCCCCCCCCCCCCCCCCCCCCCCCCCCCTCCCCGCCGGGCGGCTCGCTTTCACTCAATAAATATCCAGTTCACAAGTCATTATGGGGAGGTTGTGAACTGCGAGACGTAGGGTACGGTGGGGCAAAGATGGACAGCTAAAACTTATTCCGGACACTTCAGCTGTACCGCTGTCCAAAATAGCTGAGCATCAAAATTTACCCCTTGAACGGTATTACGGGGAAACCCGGCCATGGGGAAAAGCCGGCCAGCTCCTAAACTTCAGGGCTGCATATCTCAGCAACCAATGGATCGATTGAGATGAACGTTGTGTGTAATCAATTCCTGAACGCTTCCTCCTTCGAGATGGTTATTCGGTCCGTGGTTGCCGAACACATCATGGCATGGCAGCTTAGGTGGCCGGTTTACCCCATGGCCAAGTTTACCCCACATTACCCTATCTATCCTGATACGTCTTACTTTACCGTTGTGCTGGCAGACATCATCACAGATGGCAGTGCACGTTCCTGGTCCATAGCTTGCGCTTGCTTAGAACTCGAATCACTAGCGCTGAAAAAGAGATATAATACCAAGATTTCATAATCCAAGTAACTGGCAGTTTTCTCAACAGCAGCATCGCATGTGCCAGCTACCACACAACTGTACATACAATAAACTACAATGCTCATAATACAAAAATAATAGGAACTGCTTATTCACAATACAAAAAAAATAAGGACCTAACCCACTCGTAGCCAGGGAAGCATGGGGTAAAGTCCAACCAAGTTTTTCTTATGATTGCTGAGTGACCTCATCACAAATAAATAATTAGGTCGGCAAATGCACTAGACTGGGTTGCATTAACTCCATAGTCTGTGTCTGGCCAGTATGAGTTCGCTATGGCATTCAAGGTACGTTGCGTAAAATAGATTCACAAATGCGCATTTTCCGTCCATGCTTCGTGTACTGTACTCCTATTTAGCAGAAGCATATGCAAGCTACGCAGGACGACTTAAGAGTCCGATAACGAACTCTCTCTGGCCAGACTATGGTAGTATTTCATTTGGTCAGGGGTAGAGAATTAGCGCAGTTTGAGCACCCCACCCCCACCTTCCCTCATGAACTGTCCTATTACCTACCTAACTTCAGCACTCCTCTTAATCGGGTCGTAACTGATGCCGTAGCTCGAGCTTGCAAACGCTTTTTTCTTTGCAGTGAGAAAGACGGTGCTCTCTAACGAATCCTCTACTGCATGCCCATCCAGTACAGGAGGCAAGATATTCAACTGAGCCAGAGTTTGTTGATCTTTCACCAGCTCCAACTCGCAATTCATGTAGCACAGTTCCAGTTTCTCCAGTTCGGATGTCATGGAGAGCTGAAACATCAAAGATACGAGTCACATAGTTACGGTACTGTGGGGGATACCCGGACACCTAGCATATCTCAGCAACCATACAACCGATTGAGACAATTATTGTACCCATCTATTCCTTGAACTCTTCCTCTTTAAAATGAGCTACCACGTTCATAATTTGCTGAAGCGGCAAGTTCAAAAAGCTTAGGTGTCCGGTGTTTACCCCACAGTACGCTTACCCAAAAGTTGTACACAAACCAAATGGTGTGAAACATAATCATTACA
>JASAMW010000791.1:0-38777 GCA_030247985.1 Epsilonema sp. ZAB3_2
CATGCTATTGAAACCCTGATCTCAGCATGAAATAAGGGCGCACTCACAAACCGGTCCTGGGTTACTGTAGCCCGTTGCGTTGTTTTACCCCATGTGCCGTGCCTTTGGCTTCTTTTCATTATAGGAAATGGCTGCCGCATGCCGCCGATGCATACAGGCGTATACGTACACCTGGTACAGAGCGCAGAAATGTTAGCCATACAGTATGAGATTGGCATTAGCACAGCTGCTATTGTTTTATGTACATATCTTTTTTGGAATGAATGGCGACGTAACACAGTACGTACTTGAAGGTATGTGTATACATCACTATGTGTATCGTTCCGTGCATGCGTACGTACGGGAGTGTACATATACACAGTACATAATATGTTGAGAAGGAGGGAAATGAAGAACGAGGTTCGATTAGCTCTGACATTTGCTTTTCCCAGCGCTTTTGACACATCCACACCCCATCTCAGAAAGAATCTCCAAGGGGCGCGCGCCCTTCCCAGCCACACGCAGACAGTGACGAAGCACCCGGATTCCCTCTCCAACTGCCAAACGCAAACGCATCCTATTAAATACGAAGACAAGAAGGCACGTTTGTACGCGTGAATTCAGTGCTGGCGACGGGACGAAGTCGATAGATAGATAGGGGTCTCAGGGTCGCCCAAGGAAGGCAAGAGATGATAAATAAGCTCGCGCTCCAACTTTTTTCAGCAAATATGTACCCTACGAAATGAATGGGCTCACGAGCAGTGTTGAAAATCAACGAACGAAAGTGGATAGACAGTTTTCCTAATTGTTTCGGCCAATTACCGTATCTTCATAAGTGTTGTTTGCACCAGAGCAAGACCGAAACTTCTCTTCGATTGCAATCCTCACAATCGGCAAGAGCCAATAAGAACATTTGCTATCCTTATCATACCCCGCGTGTTCTTGCTCTTGCTTGACCGTTTTAGACGTTGATAGTGCCTTGCAGAAATTACAGCCGCACTAAAACACGTCGTTGAGCTCTCACAGTAGAGCCCCTCTGAATTATGACTACTCCATTCAAGTCAAAAGCCCCTTGGCTTGCTTCCTCCCCCTGCCCTGCCTGATGTCTAAGCTTTTGCTTGCCAACAAGCGCCAACCCTGAAGCGGCTTCAAGGCACCAAAACTCTCTCGGAAACCAAAGCAATCATGGTCGGTCCTGGAAAAAAACGGGAAGATTTCGTACTACTGGGAAAAAAGTTGCGCCCCTTGAGCACCAAGCCCCGTGCCTGCGGAAAGCTAAAATGTATAGGTTAGGTTCACGTATATTGCAGCAAGCTTTGAAGGTGAAGCTCATTGCCTGGCCTAAATTAGCATGTGTATCAATGGTACGACGTAGGTAGGCGTACTATTATCTACTCCGTATGCGTGTATATGTACGTATTGTCGTAATGTTCATGACGCAAATAATGCTTTTCGGAGGCTGGTGGCGTGAGGACTGATCATTTTTCAAAATTCGCAGCAAAACCGGAGAGAGAATGACGGATTGAGCCGAAGAGAAAGTAGTCATTTTCTAGTCATTCTCTGTCCGACTACCTGACTAATTCGCATTCATAAAGGGCGGACCGCCAGGCAAAAAGCTAACTCGTCACACCGCGCCGCAGCCCCTGATCTGATCTGATGGTTATGCCATCGCCGTATGCACATACGCCTTAGAACGTACCTATTGTATGATGTAGCCTACATAGCTGGAAACACCACCACGTGATCAAGCATTGTCTTGCACATTTCATACAGAGATACACACACAGAGCGTTGGCAAAGAACAAAGCACCTCGGCTATCATATGCATTGCCATGCCATCCAGCGTTTTGCCAAGAAAAAAGCGCCATATCCGGAGAGCGGCTTTGTGCGTGTCGGTGTGACATTTAGTGATATTGCTGATGACGCTCGACTGTTTGCATGTATCAACCCTCCTCTCACTGGCGCTTTGAGTGATTAGAGATTGATGACTACTGTAACTCATCAAATTTGGCCTCAGACGGCTGCCCTTATTATGTACGTACGTATGACATAGTGAATGTGTACGCATACCGTACTTACGCCCGATCATTTCGAGTCGGTTTGTTGCCAAGGCCGCATGGTTAGGTAAAGGTAGGTACAATACGTACGTATGTACAGTAAGATGAGCGCCCAATTCCAACTCAACTCCATCCAATGAGTATGTTTAGGCTTGGCGCATATTCTATTGTATTTTATAATGCCAACAATTTTGTATTGAAAACTTCAAAAAATTTCAAATTTTATGATTCCTTCCTTCCCTTGTTTGCAACTTTGAAATTACTCGACGAGATCATGGACGAATGGCGCGTTAAAGGGTGTCCCGCTGACCGATCCGAGAGTGTTTCGAAACGCGACAGTAGCGATGGCGACGACACGGAGACTGAAACCGCCGTTTTTTGACAGAAAAACAAAACGTCGGGAAACAGACGCCATCCTTCAAGGAGCTCTTTTTCAATACAGTCGCATGATACAGTACAGTACACGTACACTAGTACAGTACGCCTTCCATACTTACAGTGAGAAGTGGCCAGCGAAACGGCCCTTTTTCTTCTTCGTTTCGTTGGCCACCGCCGCCCGTGGAATGCCGCCGCTAAATCAAGGTGACAGAGCGCACGTCAACACTGTATGAACCATAAATACACCCCACGTAGATTGTTCACTACAGTAACACCAAACAGTGTCACAACTGGGCTCGTTTAATCTGCCACGAATCAAACGACCTCGAACCTGCACACCGCAGCGGGTGACACTGACTGTGCAGCCTCCACTGTACTGTGTACTGTACTGAGCTGTAATGTACGTACCTGCGCCCAGTGCCTAGCTTAGCATTCATGCAGTACAGTACAGTGCGCAGTTCTCATCCATCAGGGAGATTATTTTCCAGATAAGGTGACGCGGACGAAAACTGGGGGGAACTCTGCGCTGGTGCGGTGTCGCGAAAATGCCAAGGTGAAGTTTATGCCTTTCGCCACCCGAAAGAAACCTTCAGAAATATTTCTCTCCGCGTCCACTGAAGCGACACGGCGGGAAGAAATAGAAGAAGAAGAAGAAGAACACACTGTACTGTACACGAGTAGAAGTCATCAACAACGACACGTAGACATAAACATGAGTCGACGAATGGACTGTAAATAATCGCCTGCACTAAGTGGCTGACAGGATGGTATAGTGCGCCATACGACGACATTACCTGAACCTCAGTTTGACAGCCGGGTTATTGATAGGGCGGAGAAAAGAGCACGGTAGCAAATACATAGCATCAGGTGTCGACCACACACGCGCCATAGGAAGTGGAAATAAGAGCGATCGAAATGAAAAACAATGACAGAACAATCACACAATGACAAAACTTGGAAGGTCGGATATGGAATGGATGGATATTCGACCGAGATAGAGCACCGAAGAAGGCTTGTCGACGTAAACAGGCGTATTGCGTGTTGTGTTTTGTTGTGTAAATCAGAGCCACCACGACGAACCGATACAAAACGAACTCAAATGCACATGAGAAACAAAATCGAAGGTCCATTCAATAAGTAGTTCCCCTTATCAGTAAAATCGCGTTAGAGAGGTATGTACACTGGAATTACTGTGTAAGCGTGCGGATCTACATATAGTACTTTCAGTTTGATGAAACATGCTTACCAGCGTCCGAGATGCAGTCTAAGTTGGTCTGAGATGGGTTGAGATTATGCGGGGTGGCAGGAGCAGTGGGGGTGTCACCCGAGAGGGGGGTCGAACCGTGAAGAGGGTGCGACCCCCCGCCCCCTAAACCCGAGCCGCGTCCGCTCGAGTCGGTGGTCGGACTGCTGATGGCCAACGGTCCTCCTCCTCCTCCTCCTCCACTGTTGTTAGCCAGCTGAGACGCCGACCCGTCCCCGCCTGTACCTCCGCCCAAATCCTGGTACACTGGCGCTTGCGACACGTTGTTCGCCATGCTCACTCCGGTCGCCGTCAGCTGAACGGTTTGAGGTGGTTCCGTCGGAGCTGATGCACCCTGAAAAATTAATTATCGTACCAAGTGGGGATACGTACATACATTGGAGCACTTTTTCATTTGCTTATTTACATGTGTAAGTACCTATATACCTATAGCTCACAATGAGGGCTTTGCCGGTTTTGCATTATGTACCTCGCCCGTCGTAAAAGCTGGTGTTTTCGAATGTTTCGAATGTATAAATGTATGTACTACGTAAGCAGTTATGTACCTGACGAAAGGGGTTCTGATCTGACCGCATAATGTGTACGTACACTTCAAACTTCTGTCCCGCATTTATTTCTCATTCAATCCCTCGCATGTACAACATGCCCCTTTCCTTGCTCAGATTCTAACTTTGAAACAAAGAATGATCAGTCAGAAAAACTGTGTCCCTATGCTGTTTGTTGATGAAAGATGGGCTCAAGATGGGGCAAGCGGCATGTGGTGTACATACATACACCCCTATGTACATCAAGTAAGTACAGCGCCAATAAAACATTGGCGGAGACACAGGGACGGAGGAAACAGTGCAGGGGGGCCCCGCCAGTATGTAGTTTATGAGGCCGTAAAGCGTGATCAGCGCTTGAGTTTACGATGATCGCCCTCCCCTCCCTCCCGTTCGTCGTAAAATCAAAGCCGAACGACATTTTATTGGAACAGCAAACAGATTTCTTTTTTATTGGTGGAGACGGCAGGCTCGACAGATTCAGCTTCGGTCGTCCTCTGCCTCCCGACGATGCTTTCCATCATTTACAGTCCAGTGTTTCCACATTGAAAAGTCCTCGAATTTATTGCTTCTCCGTCCCCGCCCTCTCCTCTGCATTTTCTGTACGCATACGTACATACGTACGTATGTACTTAGATACATACGCCAATGAAACTGATCAGGTAGTGATTTACCGTACCTAATTATTCATGCGGTTTAGAATCGAGAAAATATTCGTCTAGGGTACCCCCTTCTTCATTGCTCTTTGCCTTTCGAGCCATAATAGCTGGCATTTCTATTACATTCTGTTCCTTTTGTTATCCGCTGCGTTTTGAAACAAAATATTGACGGTAGTGTACACAACATGTACACACAACGTTTTGTAATTTACACCCTACGTTGTGTTGTTTGTCCCGAAAAGAAGGGTCATGAATTTGCTGTCCTCGTTGTCGCTTAGGAATCTTAGGCAGAAGAACATGGTGCAAAGTCCCTTTAATCAAGTTTTTTAACCGTGGCGCTAAGGCACGCAACTTATTTCATCCGGTTTCGCCAATTTTTCAATTCTCCAACACCCTCCGGCAAACGCGGGACAGAACTGAACCCTCGCCGCATACTTACTTACTTACTACCCCCCTGAACTAGTACCCATTTGTATACATACACCACATGCGTATACTGTACAGGACGGACGATACGGTGTGCTTTCACTGCACACTCGGTCGGATCAAAATTTCAGCCTTGAGTGAGATTTTGCGAGGACTACGGTAATCAAAAATTCCCACGTGTGGTTGGTTACTGTACTATGTAGCGCGCGTCTTTGACGACCCCGTTGGCGTATGGAATCAAAAACTCCTGAACAATAGGTACCATTCTACACATAACATACACAGAGACGCCAGAGAAATTCAGCATAAAAAAATTCCCCAGAGAGTCTATAAAAATTAGCGTTTTTCTACCCAGGTCCAGCACCAAAAAAACCCACCACCAAATCCGGTAAATTGGTCGGGTAAACATGGCAACGGAACACAGTACGTGTCACTCACTCAACCAGTCAACCTTTCCGTCAAAATCTGAGGATACATAGAACAGACCCGCGCCTAAATTAAGGCCACACATAAGAGGAGATGAGACGATATGGGAAAAAGTCGCAGGGTTCGTCTTCCTGTAATATTTCAACGTCTAAGCCCGCCGTGAATACCGAAAAATAAAGCGGCGGTGGTTTCGACTATTCATCATCTTCATTCATTGCCCCATCTGATACTGTCACTATCACTCCCGTCGCTCATCATGCCGAAAGTATAAGAGTAGGTGACCTCCCACCGATGCTTTTCACACTGCCAACATATTAGGAGAGTTCTATCTTGTCACTTTCAGTCATACACAGCTAATTTGCGCATGAATGAAGATTTGCGGAGTGGCCGATTGGCGAAGCCGTTTGAGGTTCACTTCGAATGCACGTGTCTACGTAGTACATGTATTGTGTAGTACTGTATCATTACTATATTTATAATGCTTTGAGACGTTTCTTGCCTTGCGACAAATTTAGCAACTGGTAGTGACAGTAGCCATGCCGCGTGCTTCTTATCAAATAGGCTATGTGAAGAATGTCCAACTTTTAGGCAAAGTGTTGTTGACAAAAATTTTCCCTCCGATGCTAGTTTTTATATCTCTACCCATGTTTCCCACAATTAGAAAAGCGATCGTCTGACCATTTCCCAATTCACTTTGCCCAGTAAGAAGGGTCGCGTTTGTGCGGGAAAGAACACTGACTTCACACGCGCTCCCTCCTTGACTAAATGGCCCTCGCATATCTCATATCCATATGGGCGGCGTGAACAAAAAGAGAGTTTTTGGGCCACCGAAACTGCGGCGTTCTTTTCGCCTGCTGCTCTGGTGCATTTTTTGTGTCCTGGCTGAAGATCGCCTCCGTGCTGGTGGGATCGTCGTAGACACTTTGAAGTTCAATGCAATGTCGCAGCAAGAGGGTGAGAGAATCGTGGCTCACGCCTCGGCCCAGAAAAAGTATCATTTTCCTCCCCTCTTATACCCTCCCCCTCAATTAATCTCGTGAAAATGAGATGCGGTAGTACGTAGTGTCCCTTTCCTGCACGCACCACAGAAATATCCACCTGTGGGTCGCGCATAGCACCAAAAAGTGCGACTTTTGTGCCTTGAAGCCCCCCTCAGCTCTTTCTGACTACGTATACCTAATTTTTTCTGGGCCTATCCCAAGTGGGTGATGGCCCATCCTACTGCATTGTTAGAATTGGGTTTGCACCATTTGGTGGCGTTGGTTCTTGACCCAAAGCGAACTCATTAGCCAAGTCATTATGCGCATTCGTAATGGCAGATATTGGCACTGTGTCTGTGCCGTGTGTATAAATATTTTTTATTGGCTCCCATAACGCCACTAGAAGAAGAGGAACCGAACACCGACCTGCGCCTAAATGGCGTACTGCATAACAGCCCCTCATTATTGTTTGCGCTCAGGGTACCACACATATCGACGTACGCATTCGTATGTACTATGGCACTTGGGTAGAGATAAGCAAGCAGTAACCTAGGGGCGAATGGCTGGTTGTTGACCCACAATTTTTGTTCCACAGATTCCAGGGGGTGACCCAGAACTGTGGCCTGTGACTACTGTCAAAGGTGATACATTTCACACTCTACTCTAGATACATAATAGAACCTACATACATACATACATACCATCGCATCTCTTGTAATCATGATAGCTAACCATACATTACAAGAAACGACGTTAAAAGCAACAAGCATTGCACGTACCTAATTATTCCTGTATGTCCAGTATGCTGAACGCCATTCATCTTTATCACACGAAAACGAAAACTGTAAAGCAGCAAAAAAGCCTATGTTATGAATCGTGTACATGCCAATCTTTCTGACTATTTGCGTGTCGATTCGCTCTGTTCACACAAACGCCGCCCAACGAGGTTCAAAACTTCGCCCCTATTACACGCCCCTGAATGTGCAAGTTGGTACTTTTCTGGAGCTGCCCCTTTGTTTCAAACGAGCGCTCCAACAGCAGGCTAGGCGCCCGGTATCCCCGGGAGTTTTCTAGCCCTCCTTGCTACGTACAGTATGTGCAGTGTGTATGCAGCCGTTTCCACTTTCGTGATGATGATGATGATTCCTACGCCGACAGCACCATCATCCGCAGCACAGTAGCTGAGCGCCATCCCTTTTCTTCTCTTCCTTCCACCCGGTCCTGGGCTGAACAGCTGTCCTCGAAATCTCCAGTTTTTCAGCCACCCCGCACAACAGGAGGTCGGTCTCAACCCCGGCCAAATGAGCAGCAGGCGCCCCCGTAGAGGCGCACGCAAGAAAAAGAATGAGGACGCCGCGCCTTGGCTTTCTTCTCCGCCTCCTGCTCTTCAAAGCCTCATTTTGCTTCCACTTCCCCGCATACTTTTCTTCCAACCACCACATAAGTTAGCACCGCCTGAGGGCTTCGGCACAGCTACGCACATACATACGCTGTTAGCCAGCACGAGCCGCCTCCAATGAAGCGAGAATGATATAGCGCTTATCTTATCGGCGATACATAATCGTAGCTACGATTGCTAGTCTAGTCTACAACATACGAACGGTCCAATAGGTACTAGTACGTATGTACGAGTACCTCGTAAACCACGCATTACAACACCGTGAAATTTATCATAAAAGCCGCAAAAAATTTCGCCCCAACTATTTTACGCCCATATTTCATTCGATTATTTGTTCGCCCGTGATTTCTTATCCGGTAGGCCTGCTCGGCTTCGGCGCCCTCATACCGCGGATTCCTGGCTCAGGTTACGCTAACTTGAAAAATCGCCCTGAGTGGGTGGGCTAGTTTGAGAAACTTACGGTAGCCTGTGAATTACTCTGAAGTCCCAATAAACGTGTACGTACCCAATGCAGAAACGGCAAAGCTACATCGAGTCAGTGTTCCAATTAGGTGTATGTACGTACCTACACTACATACCTAACTTATACGGTGTACATACACTTGCATCCCTGTGCATTCCACGGCAAACTCGTATACTACAGTATACATACGTATGTGCATAGAGTACTGTACCTGTTGCTGATCGGGGACGTGGCTGGTTCCGGCGACCCCGGGGTCTCCGTAGGCTCCTCCGCCGGCACCGGGAAATGCGGGGGCGGCTCCGTGCGGTGTAGTGGGCGAGGTTCCGGGGGTTCCGGTGCTGTGGGAGTGGTTGAGAGAGGGACTGGGTCCGCCGGCGGCGCCCGGAGGGACGGAGGAGGAGCTGGCGCCGGGTCCGGGGGTCAGGCCGCCCCCGCCCATCATCCCCAGGTCGTCGCCCGAAGCGCCCGAGAGAACAGACGGCGGTCCGCCGCCTCTCTCGTCCACCACCAAATCCATCGGCATCTTCCCCTTCAGACAGTTGATGTAGCGATGGCAGAAATTATCACATAGCTCGTGCACCTGCAGCAAAGTATATGCACAGATAGGTAGGTATTAGGTATAGCATGTACGTACAATCATACGGTACGTATCAGTACTGTACGTAAAAGTATCATCATCAGATCAAAGAGAATAAACCAGCCGCATCATGCGTGCCCAATTGTGACAGTCAGTTTATTCATCTGCTCCGGCAGCCGACGATTCTGTGATGTCAAGTGCTCTCTTTCGCGCCTCCTCCCCATCCCCTTTTCCCATTGCATTTGTCAAAATTATGTTCCAAGCCTAATCCCTCCTTTGCTGTCACTCCTATGCCGCCGCTATGTACACGTGCATTGCCAAACAAATGTGTGACGCAGAGGCGGCGCCGGCAGTAAACGTCAAAGACGGTTACCATTTCGACGGAGGGGGCGGCCCTCTACACAGTGCAGTATGTATGTAGGGATATGTTATGTACACTGTGTGTCTACTGAATTCCGGCGGTAATTTATTGCTTTCTCCGCCTCCGATTGCATAGTTTATCTGCTCAACCGTAAACGGCATATCTGACTGGTAGGTAATGTACCGTGCTAGTTTAGTTCTAGTTTTTAACGCCACAGTAAGAGGCACTCGGTTATTGCTATCACTGTATGTAGTCGTCTGCACAGGCCTATTGTCATCTGTTGTGCTGCCTGTTTACCGTTGCTGGCTGATCAGTTCTTGATGGAAGACAAATGTCTGTCTGTGTACATTCCACGAATTTCCAAGAGGTCTCCCGTAAGCTGTCACGTCCGGTCCGCGTGATGTAACCCCCTGCCGTCTGACATGTCACGTAAATGCGCACGGAGATAAGCGCGCGCGTGTGTGTGGTCCTAATTCATTTTACGTTTCGTGGTTAAAAGCGCGTACGTAGTAGTTTTTGTTGACAGGTGACAAGTCTGTCAGATCCGATCTAGGGGCAGAGTACGATCTCTGCTATTTATTTTTCACACGTCCCGCAAACAGAGATTTATGGTATTCTGACAGACAAGCCGTCGACGTCGAATACGATTCCATTCACTGTTTCTCATTGACTACGTATTACGACTACGCTATGTACGTACGTAAGTTCATGAGTAATCGTCTGTCCGACATGGGCACAGGCTCTTTGTCTTCGTTCCGGTGACAGTGTGTCAGGCGGAGTTTGTCATGCTGTCACATCCAGGCCTGCCTTGCCTACTATCAATTTGCACCTACTATACGTAGTACGTACACGAATGTACAACACTAATGTTATGGGAGTTGGTGACTCGAGTATGCACTGTATGTACGGACAGAAAACAGCCCGCCCCTTTTACGCCTATCAGATAACATATCAGTTTTCGTTAGCTGCTTTCATACGGCCGCGCCATTTTTTATTCGTACAAGCTCCCGTTCACTATCGAATCAAGAAGGCAATTCGGTGTTCCATCATCATTTGGGACACATGGTTGACGAGGCGCGCGCAGCACACAACCCAACATATAGGTACGTACCCTACGTTTACGTAGCGCGCTAGGATCGAGGTTTGTGCGATCGCAAGATGAGGAAAGGCTAACGACGATATTGATGCGCCCCTAACAACCGGCTCGTCCTCTCCACAATTTTGCCCGGCAACTTGCACATAGGACGCACTTGACATTAAAACAAAGTGTAATGCACTCGATATGGATGCACTCGTACATGAGCGAGCGAGGGATCAGTCGGTTGTCTCAGTAATATTTTATGGGCTCTCTCCGGCTTCTGCCTCCATTTCTGTTGCGCTGAAGGAATAAGCATGATACGATACTGGAACTGGATAGCGCATTATGTGCATAGCTTGGCCAGATGAAGATAAAGCTCTCATAAATATTGTAGCCCAAGCTCCAGGCCAGTGTCAAGAAGACGCAGTGCACTATCATGGCGCTAACATACGCAACGTATGTGTGTATGTACAGTAGTATGTACGTACGTATTATTAGTAAATGTGCACCTTATTTCTACGCTACACCACGAGTGTACGTATGTGCAACATGATGCGAAAATCCTATCGTGTGCATATTGAGAAAAAAAGTATCGTACATAATTTTAACGGCAACTAACTCCTAAACTGCGTACGTCAGCAATCGCCGGCTAGCCACACCGTACGCTGCACTATTTCTTCAGAGAGTGGTTCAATGGGACTACTGGACTGAGTGTGAGTGCACTATAATACGCCACTGTGTGCCATGAATCACCTTTGACAAGTGCCGCAATCGGCTACCCAGCGAATGAGCAGCAGTAAATCGTTTGTGATTATTTATTTTTTCACTGTGATTACTTCGCCATGCCACTCTTTGGCATAGCTTACATACAGTACATGCTAGAATGTATGTACCTACGTCGACAGTTTTGCTCCTAGAGCATAAAATACGACAGCAATAAAAAGTTTACTCGGCAGCTGTATGTACGTTTAGTATCGTTACGTACAAGTAGCAGAGTAACTCAAATGAATGGCCCTTGGGACATACACAGCCTACACTTCAAGCTGTGCTTTGCATACCCAAGGGTCTTAGCCTTGCAATACGTATGTACATAAGCAATACGTATCCGGCTAGCTGCTACTGTAGAACGGCGACTCTCCCCTCATTAATCTTCGTCGCCATGTCCTTCTGATCAGTTGTCATCACATCAAAGCTCAGCTGGCTGACAATGATAATGACACAAAGGCACCATCATCCCACGCTAGCAGGATGTCCGTTTTCTGCTCGCTAACGTAACGTACCCCAACATGCCACATGCACAAACTTTTTGGATAAGTTCCTTCCGTGTACATACATACACTATGCAGTGCTCGTACAGGCACAGCGGTACTATGCCATGCAGCTATGAAGGTACATAACATGCATAGTACAGACATACGTATACTTATAGTGCAGTAGTTTTTTGCTTGCTCAACGAAGCCTTTTGTTCATGCTATTTGTTTGTGAATGAGCTGCTTTGTGTTTAGAAGCGAGCGCCCAGATTGCCTGTATCGTTCGATCGTAGGTATTTGTGTGTATCGCTTCTACGTTTACCGTGACAAGTTTAGGTACGTTGGTATGCGTACTCAAGTACAGGTAGGCATGTACGTACATACAGATACAGTATTGTTCATAGGTCGGTACGTATGTTCGTACGTACGTACTGTATACAAGCATTCATCTGTGTGTGTCGTTAAAATTTGATATTACAATGACAGGCAAGGAGCATGGGAAAGGTTTGTGACCGATGACAATTCTTACGCGGCGACTGTATGGTATGTATGGTAAACTATTCAGTAGGAGAAAAAACAAAAGCCCGTAAGCTACGCAGAACAAGCATTAGGAAAATTGTCCTAGCAGTTATTTCCTATGTAGCACTTGGTGCTTGTTCGCTTGAAAAGGCATAAATTTACACCCCTGACGGAAATCATGCGTCGTATTGGTTTCATTATCGACTGACTACCGTAATCTATGACATAAATTGCAGCGCGGGAGCCATAAAATCACGCCGTTTGCTTCCCGTCCTGAACTGAGCGTAACACGAACGTCACAACGTTCACCAAGTGCAAGTACCTATGCCTATGCATGCATGTACATAGTACATACTTTACCCACCTTGAATGCATAGTTGGAATGGATACACACAGAACGTTCAGCACATACATAATTGAGCGAATGTACCGTACGTAAAGCGTAGAGCAGTACACAGAGCTGCTCTATGCTCAGTCCAAGCTCCAAGCTGCTCTGACATACGTAGCACGTACGCACATGCATATGCATAAATATGCAGGCGTATGTACGGAATGGAGTGAAGCTGCGTACTGTATGTATGTACACGTATAGGCTGCTGTTGCGACTTTTCGCCATTCGTTCTTTTGCCGCCGCCAGTCGTCGCCCCAATCGAAAACAGGAGGACAGGTTTCGGATACGTCCGTCAGGACTGACGATCGTGACGTGCGCCTTTGCACCAGCGCCGCCGCCCCACCACGCGAAATTTTTTCGCTCTAAAACTCGGCAGACTGCTGCATGCGCACCTTTCACAAAAACCTGCCTCACACTCGCAGCAGCACCAGATACGTACTGTCGGTTAGGTTATGCACACGCTCACACCATACATAGGAATGCCAGCGAGGTATGTATGTACGTACGTAGCATGTAGCTCGAGTTTAAGGTCTCACGCTATAGTTTCGAAGCCAACTTTGAGGCTTCGTCGTAGCCGTTGTACGCAAGATAAAAGTGATCCGTCATAATGTGAATAAAGTATCATTCTTCCTCTACACATAAACCAAACGGCAACGCCAAAGCTCTTGTATTCGGCGCAGTATGACACGCCGAAGAACACCATAAAAACCATGCGATTTGGGTGTTCCGAAGGAACCACTGGGTATTTTTCAACATGCGGCACACCATTCAACGCGTCTTGACGAGAGGAATCGATCGGTACCAGCGGCGCCTCTCTACGTTGCCTCTACGCAAAGTTATCCAAGAAAAACGTGTTTGAAAAAGTTATCGTTTCAATCAAGAATAGCGCCACGGAGAGGCCGTTTCAAGAGGCGCTCTATGGCGCGTCAAAGAGATCGTGTAACAAGCTTTCGATCGATATCTTGATCTCCTCTCAACTCGCTTTCGTTGGCTCAGGAGAGCCTGGACCGAATTTATCAAGAAGTCCATGCATAGACAGTTGTTCCTGCATAGTACGAAGACGAGCGCAGAGAGCGCGACTGGAGCGGAAACAGCGAACGGAAAACAAGCAGACGGATGATCGTATGGTGTCAGGAAGTGAAAACAGCTGGAATTAGACATCACCAGATACTTTAGTAGTAGTACAGGAGTCCACGGCTCAGAGATCTATAGTGTGAGACCTTAAAGAGACGTGGATATGATAGACTAACCGTTGTCACATGGAATCGAGCGCTTGACGCGTAAATCACGCTGCCACCCGAGTGCATCAACGCCCGCATACGACCACCTCAAAGTGTATATGTATATGCACACGTACTGCGCACTAATATCTTTGCCATAACATAAAATATACATACATACATACGCATGTACTGTATGTACGGTATGGTTGGCGCGCTCCAGAAACGAAGTGCCTGCCAATTATTGCTGCTCGTATATTTTTCCCCGACGACTGTAATGGTGCGTAAGGAAAAAGAGGCTCATACATCGTCCCTGCTGACATAAACTGACATAAAGCCTGTCGTAACTAATCGGACATTGTCACACACCTAATGGCGGCGGCAATACGCATTGTATACATACAATATCTATGCAACAAAAGGCGCAAAGCGTTACATCATACGTGGCGCAGAGTTGCAATCCGGATGTGGTCAACTTAGTACACACTCGCAAAGAAGCTGAATGAGCTAATCTTTCCTTCCATTCAAAAAACTGTCACCTTTGGGCGGAAGTACGTACGTTGTTTTTTATACTCCCAAATTTTTTGCCACTTTATCAGTAAGCTTGGCGCTTCCTGCATCAGTCGTAAAAGTGTAGCAAATTGTTGCTGCATGTTGCACGCCTGCCTATCAACTCAAGTAGCTAGATAAACGCTGCGTGCTGACTTTGCTGTATTCACAATAGAGTTGATACAGTAGGTGCCTATTTCACATTACTTACCCTATATACGTACTACATAATGTACCTACTATTGCATGAGCATGACGCTGAAAAAGGATGGCTCATCAAGATGGATAGTCTGACGCAGCGCTTAATTTAGTAGAACAAAAGGCACAAAGACAGAAAAGTTTAGACTCATTTACGCAGTCGCCAACCGACAGCGATCAAGGGTTTCATTCATGTCACATCTGCTTTCTACGTCCCCATAGAATTCAAGTGAATAGCGACCACCCGCTATACAGTCACTGCCTGCGGCTGTCGACATTATCGGCATCGTGTGGTGCGACATTCGAACACGCGCTGCATATTTTTTTCAGCCCCCAGAGAGCACTAGGACACGACTGCCATATTTTTCTCCAACGACACGCCAAGAAGCGACTTTTTTACATGCAATCTTTCACCAGATGGCTTACGCTTACCTTTTCCAATTCCAAAAGGTGAAATCTCAAGACTTGTATGGCCTGCACCATCTAAAACAATAACACACGTGTATTTGAGAGGCAATACGGTACATAGGCCATAATGTGCGCCTGATGCATTGAGTGGAAAATCCCCCCTTTGCTGCCCATTGAGATAGCCGATTATCTGCCCCGACCTACGCTTCTTCCATGTCTGTATGCGCGATCTTTTTCCGTGTATGAATGTACAAGTATGTGCACACAAACGTAGACTGACCGTGTTGTTATCTCTTTCCGCCGCTTTTCCTCAGCATATATCCGAGGAGCCGCGGCTTGGCTTTTTCTTCCAGCTAATGTTGTAAGCACGAGTAAGCTAGGCGTACCTAAAGCTCTTTGTTTCGCCCCTCCCCGTCCCTCTTTCCGCCACATAGCGAATAAACCCTCCAGCTATCTGTACGTACACACTCATAGTATCTATCCCTACCCAGCTGGTTGCGACTCTGTACAGTATGTACGTAGATAAAGCACAGAATACGCGAAGCTCTATCTGTTAGCTCTTTCCGTTCCCACCGTTGTTGTTGTTGCCCAGGCTTTCTGAAGTCAATGCTTTCACTCGTATGTACTGTAAACCCTCGTTTATAGCCCCCTGGGGCTATCAAAACGTTAGTCGCCGATTAGGGGGCTATATACGAGGGGGGGCTATACACGAGGGGGGCAATATACGAGGGCATTTTACATTTGCACCCAAAGTGAGGTTTTTTGACCTCCTGAACTCATTTCTGGCGGTTATTTTGCATGTTTCCAAGCTACTCTAATCAAAACTGCAGCTTTTAGCTCAAAAATCGTGAAATTTTTCTCATCAAAAATTTTCGGTCGAAGGGGCATCACAGGTAAATTGTTCATAACTGTTCTAAATGATGTGCAAATGATCTCCTATGCATGAAAACACCCCCAAAACGCTGTTTTTAGCGCAAAAACGCATGTTTTCCGTTGCCTTTCGCGTTTCTCAATAGGGGGCTATATACGAGGGCAAATGATGTTAGTAGCCGATTAGGGGGGGCTATATACGAGGGGGGCTATATTCGAGGGGGGCTACAAACGAGGGTTTACAGTATGTATGTTTGTATGTATGTATGTGGGTACGGAACGGATACGTACGTATTTGTATGTTGGGAGTTGCGCGCACCGCATATAATGCTTAGCTGATCTCCAATACGCCAATACGAATACACTCCACCCACGGGATGCAGAGATGCAGCCTGTGAAAAAGATACTTCACAGCAAGTAGGGCGATATATTTTGGCGGCGGCACCAGCACGCCCCCCCCCCCCCCCCCGATCCCCTTTGGCCCTTGTGTTCCACATACATACGTATGTGTACCACATACATATGTACATACATATTCGGATTTATCTTCAGGAATCAGCCATGCGTGCAGAATTTTACGCGGCCCACGAAGTCTTCATCTCTTTTGCCCCTGAAAAGACGCAAGGCGGCGTGCGCCATATGCAAAACAGCAGAGCGGAGGCACAAATTTGGGCGGCTGTTTCACTTTTCCCCATGCACGGTAGCAGTGCAGTAGCGAGCTGTGTGTGTGTACGTACATATCCCTCTGTTCCGTCCCTCCCTGCGTCCTTCTTCTTCTGTTGTCTTGCGCAAAGGCGATAATGCGCTTTTCGCCGCTACGAGTAGCCAGCCAGTCAACCCTTCGGTTCATCGGAGGACAACAGAAGAGGGAACCGGCTCGATTCCCTTCCCGCTCTCTCTTTCTTTTCTGCTTCTCTCTTACGCGAGCACAGGATGCGAAAACAATCGGTGCAGATCAAACAGAAGCACGCGGCAGCTCCCTTCCCTTCTCCCCCTCCGCCCCGCCGGCTCTCCTTTCACCTATACATTGCTCTGTGCTGCTGCTAATCCGACGTTTACACAAGGATAATCGCCTTAGCTGGACAACGATCCGCCCTTTCTTCTGCCCGAACCTCGACCCCCCAAGGGCAATCTGTTTACCGCCCCTAGCACGAGAAGAATCCCCAAAGAATCTTCTGCTACTGCATTCCTCGCTTTTGCTTTCCCACGCTCCCATGCAGATTACAGTATTCATGCACAGTACACACGAATATTAAAAGATTTACAGAAAAGGTCTTACCAGTGAGTCCAGTTCTGGATTCGGAGTGTAGTACGGCCGATCCCTTCGACACTGAAACAAAACGCATACATCAAAACAATAATCCGTTTTACTTACGTACGTGCAACGTACATGAAGTGTCAATGCACATACTCATTCAGTATCATACAGTATGTAACTTCAGTATCATCTATCATGCCGTTGCGGTGTTTCATGCTCACGCAGCCTATGTACATTGTACAGTAATCGTTCGAATTGCCCGCCCACTAGCAGAGTTACCACAGAAGTTGACGATGATCGGAAAACACAATTCTTCCCCCTTTCCCTCCCACTTTGTCTGCCTCCGTCGATCGCTGATCAAGTTTTCAAAATTCGGCGACGGATGGTCGGGGCCAATTCATTATCAATTTTGCACGCCCCTCTGCCCCAACCATACTACAGTTCCCCAACAATACGTACTAACATACTCGTTTATCATCTGCTGTATTTATGTGCGTACGTCTATGTAGGTAGAACCACATGTAACACACGCACTGTGTATAATATGAACCCGACATAGTACGTGCCCCTCATAATGGCGTATCATAGGATTATTGTATTGACTGTGTGACAGAACAGAGAGAAGAATCTTCATAAATTCGCGCCCAAGCCAACCGTGGCAAACTGGCCCACATGGGTACTGCATGCACTGCCGCATACAATCCACAGGGCGCATAATGCAACCGGTATTCTCATACTTGTATGTACAACCATCAACAAGTACTATTTGCGGCCTACGTACACTTGTGTCCACCACTCGATGTTGTGCTACGGTGCTTTATCTGTTCCATCCGTACCGTATCCGCTATCAAGATCGGCGTATGATTGTATAGAAGGAACGGTTGGTCTCATGCATATGCATACTACCAACTTACTAATGAAGCAGGAGGGTGCTAGACCGTAAGGAGAAGCATAAGCGTCATGCAGACGAGGAAAGGTGGCCGGTTTCTCGCCCCGGAGATGGCGCAGGAGGCAAAGGGGTGACACTTTCTCAGGACGATCCATCATTATTAATCTCGGCGCGATCAAAAAATCGCAGGGTATACCTGTGCATGTAGAGGCATACGTTTGCATTGTGCAGCGTTGGCGGCGAACGCCCGAACCCGACGACGACCGACCGGACTGCTTCCTTTCCTCGGCCCGGATCGGGAGCGGGGAGAAAAAGACAGCGCGCCTACTAAGAAGATTATCAAAAACAGCAGCACAGCAGAGCCCCAACTAGTTTTTTCCTTCGCCGCGCCGCACGCGTACAGTTCGGGGCGAACTGGCTCTCCTTGGCGTACGTATGTACGTACTATGTAGTGTACGGCAAGCGGTATCCTTGTGTGCTGAGCGCCGATTTCGCCCCGAGGCGGTTTCTTCGCGCGCGCCTCCCAAACGTGCGACAATGACGCGGAGCGGAGTAAATTTTCTTTGCTATCATAGGAACCACACCGACGATGTGCACTGCGCACCGAATGGTTATGTACTCGTCTCTAACGATCATGAGCATGGGTGTAGGAAGATACGCCCAACAGTACACTCTGCATGCACGCACAAATTCCACAAGGGTACGTTACACTACTACACGACGTTTGGGCAGTCCACACGTACGTACATAATCGGCAGGATAGCATACAACTAGTGATTCTTCCTATCCCCACGCGGCGTACGACAACCTACGAAGTCTCTTCGATCATGACGGCGAGTGAGGCCGAGAAAAAACGGCGCGATGATCGCATCAGGACAGGTCCCCCTTCTTCTTCTTCTTCCTGAAGACGAGCTGTAGGCAGTAGCAGTAACACTGTATAGAATGATGAAATGAACTCGAAGATGGCGCATCTGCATCTTCGTTCTTGCACACCGCAACATCAACTGGCGACAACATACCCAATACTGTGCAGTACTGTAGGAGACGACGGCGGGAAGAGACGATACGTAGAAGAGAAATGGTGCTATCGTTTCGACGCGCGTCGTTACTTTCAAAAGAAAAGATGTACAAGCAAGTCCCTTTCGATCATCGGGGATCATCATTGAAACAGCCTGATGTCGGGTCGTAAAATAAAAGATGGCGACGACGTACGTACGGCATTATTACTAAATGACACTCCGCTGAAGGTACACTAAGTAGGTACGTATGTAGAGGGGATAAAGTCGTAAAGGACCAAACACCAATAACAAACCAACACCAACAACTCACTCCCTGACAAATTTTGATGGACGCATAAATATTTCTTTCGCGCCGCTAAATATACGGTGCGGTGAGTGCCGCGGCTGCCAAAAACGCCAATAAAATCACTATAAAATCGTCAACACCGGTGCGCGCCATTTGTCTTTTGCACAGTTTTATGTCTTTGCCGCCCTAGAATGAGGTCTTGTGGTTTTCTCCGAGTCTGAATCAAGAGCAGGCGCCCTAATCAAAGAACGGCGTTACCTACGGTACGTATGCACCTAACATTTAACCTCAGCTTTGCGTCAGCTACACTGATATTATTGCGCCGATAGATACACATACTATGTAGGCCTATAACATCAAGAACAAGTTGGATTTCCCTCCTTGACCTGCCCGCATTGCCCGCACTCATACCCGGAATTCGTATGGTCATTGTGCGGAACGTTTTAACGGATCAAGAGAATGCCCCTTACCTCACTCAGTGCCTTCGCGCCCTTCCATGCCCTAAATCGTCATTCTGGCCTGCCACAAAGTAACTCTATGTACAAGAGGAAGGAAATCCGATTTTTCTCGCTCGATTTACCACCCTGAAATGACCTACTGTCGAAGAGGAAGAATAAGACGCCGGCGGAATCTAACGGACCAAGAAGTTTTGCCGTTGATGATAGGACGAAACCCCTCGTATAAATTTACTACCCTTCAGAATGGACCTTTTACAGACGCCCATGAATTGTACAGTACTGCATGCGCTGATATGTGCCGTGCGGAGCGATAAGCCTTTTACTTGGCTGCGCTCGCGTATTTCAGCCCTTATGCGCAGCTTTGGCTTGCTGATATCTCTGGAACCGGTAGCTGGGTCGGCGTCGAGGAGAAATATCGAAATAAGTGAGCCGCGAGGCCAAAAGAGACTCAGAGCACCAAATGAAATCAAGCGACCAGTCTCGGCGGGGAAGTCGAAGATAGGAAAATGTCTTCTGCTGCTTTCTTTTCGCTTCCGGGCGGCTTTCTCTTTCTGTCTGCCCAAGTACTTTTCTCCTCCTGCGCAGTACGGCGAGCAAAGATCGCCGGCTGGCGATGTGAGCTGGCTGCAGAGGAGAATGGTGAGAATCCTCGAGGGGAGGAAATAGCCATTTTCCTCGCCCGCAACCAACCGACCGAGCTATCACCGCACAGCCCCCAAGCCCCAATACCCCTGTTATCCTGTCAAAATTGAACAAGGCCAGTGCCAAAGAGAGCAGCCAAGAAGCAATCGGAAAATTGCTTGAGCTAATTATACTATAGGCAGCTAGCTTCAGCTTGTTGGCCTGTTAGCTGCCGCCTCAGCCCCAGAAGGATCATTTCCAAAATGGCGACCTTCCCTCCCCTTCTTGCTTCATCTTTCATCCCTCCCAGTCAAAAGCCATCCACTTTCGGCGCCCCTCGCATAAAAATAGTCGTTCAGCTGCCAGAAATGCCAAAGCATCAAAGAGCAAAGTACGAAAACCATCAAGCTAACAAGGCCCAAAATTTCATGCACAGATCGGTGAGACTAGGCGGTACCTACCTACCTACATATCCTACTTACTCGTGTACATACGTATGTATAGATGAACGGCACGTGAAGCCGACGTAAGCATGAAACTCCGATATGCCTACGTAAGTGCAATATGCACTTTACGTAGGTAGAAGTACAAAAAATACATTTGTAGGTAAAAAGCGCTAAAACATACTGTATTGTATTTACATCACATCAGTGGCTGGTACCTGTTTGGCGAAAGTCTCCAAATCCTGGTTGAAGCTGGCAGAGGTAACGGCGAAATCGCCTGTATTGTTTCCATCTCGCTGATCGCGTGGCGTCCCAGTCGCCAGCTCGCATTTCGTAAAGATCAAATTGAGCAATGGAAAGAGCGGGTGTCTGCAACAACACCATACATTGCAAATACTCTACAAATGCAAATTTCATGTATTCTGTGCACGTATACATAATAGCTGCCTGCACTCATGCATTCATATTATGCATTGTCCGTTTGTGTTATTGTGCCATCGCTATACGTACCAGTAGGGCCATTATCTTCTTGGAAACGTGAAATCAAGCATAGGTACTACTATGTGGTGAAGGCACGCTTTTTGGCGATATATTTCCTGCTGAAACCTTAGTATGGGCAAGGTACGTACATAGTAGGGATTACGGTAGGAGCGTTAGCAGCGACCCAGCTCCAGTACGTATACACATGGACGGATGGGGATCCCGAAGGAGCTCTTGAGAAGAAAGCGAGAGGGCTTCCTTCTCCCCCCGATATCCTCCGCACCGTTGCCGTGTATAAAATGTGCATAGTCAGTCCATGGGTACCTCGCAGCTTATATGGCGAGGCTTTTCTGTGGAGAGTAGTAGGTAAATAGGAAGCGCCGCCTAGTGTCTTTTAGCGGGGAGAGGAAAAGTCGTCGCGCCGTTGAGCGGGACAATTCCTGCTGCTGGTTGGCTGGCCTAAGAAATTGCGGCACCGAAACTGCTACCGGTAGTCAGCCGAGCAGGCGAATAATATTGATCTCGCCCTGAAGCTGCCGCGCCCACTACATAGTACTAACGTATGTATGTATGTATGTTCCACTGTACGAAGCATATAGAGGGACGACGAACGCACATTAGCTGCTGTTGAAACGCAGGCGCAACGGCGGCTTTCAACAAGATTCGATATGGGCTTTTTAGCCGGAGTGTAATTCCAGCGTTGCTCAAGATGGAGAAAGTGCTTGTTTTTGCCACTCAGCAAATCAAAAGATCAGGATGAGGTGCGGCGCTTGCTTGCGCATGGGAGCAAAGATAACCGCACTCCCAGCTATGGCAGACCCACGTGTACATACACATACAGACACACATGCACTACGTACATGTACATAGTACACAAATATAGTACGTACGTACACGTGCTTTTCTCCCTCTCCCATGTATACAGTACCTATGTACGTATGTATTTCGTTTCTGATACATAGGAATAGGAAGCAGCAGGACATGGCGGGCTTACTCGTAGATGACATCGCGGTCCCGCTTGAGCTGGTCGTCCATGCCGGGTACGTGAGTGGAGAGCATGTGATTGGCGGACACCTGAGCTCCATAGGCGGCCGGGTGCCAGAGCGTGGCCTCGGACGCTCCCGGCATTCCCGCCGCCGCGCCGTACAGATCCCCGAGGCTGACTGCAGCACCCGCCGTCGCATAACCCTGTTGCTCATTGTACTGAAATGCATAGCCACAACAGCCGCATTATTTACTGGGCATGGAACGGTACGCATACATGCGCTATATAATATGTACGTAGGTACAGAAACGCAACCAATAACAATGGAATCAGCAGACTATGTATTTTAGGACGGGCAATGAAACTAGCTACGACGACAGGCGGCAACTGGTGTACTGGGCGCAATAAAAGTAGCGAACGGCATTGGCTTTCGGATCAGAGCTACACGAATGGTATAAGCAGTGGTTATATCCGACGGAAGAAACAAGAAGCAGCGGCCGAAATCGAAACGTGTACATAGGCTGAACTGCGGTCTGAAGTCTTCGGGTTGATGCTGGCGTTTTGAGGCTGACAGGCAAGCGGGTGTCAGCGGATAGGGAGCAGTGTGCCTGTCAAAAATAAAGGGCGGGGCGAGAGATAGCATAGTACATTGGAAGGGAGACAGGGCCGTACATACATAAGGTACACGCCTGGTTGTGTCCTGTCCCGTCCTGTCAAGATCAGATGCTATGAAGCCGCGAAAGAGCCGAAGCAGCCCGACGTGAGTTTGAGTTGCGCGCGGCGGTGTCAGATCGGATTAAGTGACTAACAACTATCCGCTGTAGCAGTCATCATAAGCAGCAGCGAGCAGCTTCACTTATCTGTTTTCGGCCTGTACGGCGCAACTAAGTCCGTCGATGGCGGCGGAGGAGATTTTGAGTGACGGACGCCTGCTGCCTGTCACTTCGGACAGGTTCACTTAGGTATAAATTGATCATCGAAACGGACCACGCGCGCGCCCCTTTTAAAACACATTCTTAGCAGGAGGGTGGCATGGCAGGCTGGATCAGATTGCATGCCGATCATCGTCAAAATCGCGCCGCCGAATGCCGGCAGCCTACTACGCCAGTAGTAAATTTGATCCTGCGCTGGCGTGTAGAGCCCGGCCGGGTGGTCTTTGTCACGCTGATTCCATTATGTTGCCTGCGCCGCTCGCTGGTTGCGTGTGTCACACCCCTTTAACTCTTACCCTTGTCGCCTGAGTGCCAGCCATTGCGCCGTCGTCGTCGTCGTCGTCTTGTCAGGATCGGTTTTGAGGATAAGCAGGCGGAAAAACTTGTCACTGACAATAATCTTCCGCCACTGCCCGTCTCTTTCCGCGCCAGCGCGTGAGGAAGGGAGAAGAAGAGGAGAATAGTCAGTCGGGTGTCAGCTCCTCCTTCGGTTCAATCGACCCCTCCACTCACTGCTCAGTGCGTGTTTCGCTGAATTTGCAACAGATCCTGGGCGGTATCAGGCAGGGCCCGTCAACAGGCCTTCGCTTGATTTGATAGAAGTAATAGTCTTCTCTTGTTTCTTTTTGCGCTCCCCTGCCGTATCCTATCTTCTTCTGTGAATCGGCAGCAGTGAAAGTGCCGAGCGAGCAGTCGGTTCCAATCGACTTCTGGGCCGGCTGATCTTCTCTTTCTGTCTTTCCACCCGCCTTTCTCTCTCTCTTGTTTCCACGTTGGATCGGGCGGCTGTTGGCTGGCTGATAAGTATGCGAAATGTCAAGTCGTCAGCCGGGCGAGAGAAGACGGCAACCCGGGTTGACACTGAGACAAAAACCAACCACGTTGTCGACGCAGATATTGCGTCCAAATTTGATTTCCACCAACAACAACAACACTGAGCGCCGATCTCGGCGAGCGAAGAGAGATCAGCGCCACACGCACATGATATACAAAATGAAACTGACACGACTTACTGCTACTGCACAGCTTCTGCGTGCGGATGGAACGCCTTCCTGCTGCGCTCTCTCACGTTACGCCTCACGCACACTGTATCAAGCGACCCTGCGCACGGGAGAGAAAGGGGCGGAGTCTATTTACTACTCGCAGATTGGTAGCGCGCGCGCTGATTGGATAACTGCGGCGCCTTGGCAACGCCTACCAACTAGAGTATGTACGCGACGGACGGATGACTATTCATTCTGCCGTCGTCACCGCGAGGCGGTGGTATGTAGAGAAGAGAGGATAAAATAATGAGTAAAAGAAGAAGAGTGCCAAACTCTGCACGTATGTAACACGCCAGGAGGAAAACACCGAAACTGCAGCGGAATAAATTGGATTTACTCCGTCATCTTGAACGATTCTTCTGTGTACGTAGAGTGCAGTAGAAGTAGACAACGTGTAATGTGTAATGTACATCGCATGAGCAGGTGAGGAGAAAAGTGAGTCGAGTCATGAGGTAATGACTACTTACAACTAGAAGATGATGAAAAGGCACGCAGTTACGGAGGGAAGAGAAGAATAGAATCGGAGATGAGAGGAAAGGTGTCGCCAAAGTTTGCCAAATCATCACAAAATATCGCGATCGTCGGAAAGGCTCCGGTATGCATTGGAACAGGTCGACACATTATCGCGGCGCACTGTAGCAGTAAAACAAAATGACAAATACAGGCGAGACGAAAAGAGGGGCCAGGAGGAGTGATATAAAGTGATTACAGCCTTCGTCCTGTATGAATCGATTTATTGCTATCGGAGCAGTCGCGTAGTACCTAATGTACGTATTACATATGTACCAGTATGTAATGTAAGTACCTACGTGTATGTGTCTGTACGTACAAATCGTTTGCGGAGAGATCTGATTTACGGTTCGACATTTCTTTTTTACGACAGCTGCCCCGACTTTGGCGTAAGTCCCTTTCTTGGTTGTTGGAGTCGAAGTCGATGATTGTGCCATTCAGGCCTTGTGTGGAGGGCTTTTATTGGCTTGGCACTACGGCACGGCAGGCTACGTACGTACAATGCTGGTTCATGGGTTGGCAGTTTGCTTGACAAATTGGCGAAGGTGAAGTGGGCATTAGTCATGGCAAAAAAATCAAGAATACACTTCTAGACCAGCAGCACCCGGCAACCGTACGCAGAATCGGAAACTGTAGTAAATCTTCGCCAGCAGATGGAGATGAAATGTTGATAAATGACTCGTTTTGTTTTTCTATTGGGTTGGGCGAAGTTGAGGGCTGGAATGAATGTGTCTGTCTGTGAGAATTTACAGCTCTTTTTGTCAGCCCTTTGCCTTGTGTTGCAGTATGTCGTGTCGCAGTGAGAATTGAGGACAACGACAACGCCATGTACATGCAGGGTGCGGTGCGGGATTATCGTTTTGATGGCCAACTGGCTCGTAAATTTTTGCTGGTAGCAGTTTTTTTTCGAAAATATTTGGCAAAAAAGAAAGGTACAGTACGTTGGTACAGTAGCCGATGTGAGAGCAAAATTACATCTTCATTGTTCATTAATTGACATGAAGCGGCAGAAAGTAAAGACAAAGAGACCAATTCAAGGAAAATTCCCAGGCTTTTTGTTAGAAAACTGCTTTGCATAGAAACAATTTGTGATTATCATCGTCCGTCGCGACTTGTCAGCTGACCCTAAGGTATCAGAAACCGGTAAGCTTTCAGTGGCAAAGTGAACGGTGTCTTTGACCTCGCGCCGACAGACGTTTCTTTAGCGTATGGGAAGAGTGCCATATCGTTTTTCAGAAGCCAAACTTTACCGGATTATCCCTGTGCCATTATTCTTGCACCAAAGGCGCAGGCTTACTGTTCTGCGGGGTGATGGGAAACAAGAGAAATGCATCCTTTTAGCATAATTGGATAGTCAGATCGGTTGCGGTCACTCTTGCCGGTCAGTAACTTAATCGAAAAACATCGTTTGCTAGACGCTAGACTACTGCAGTTTTAATCGATGATCGATCGATGGCTTTCCGATCGTGACATGATGGGGCAGAAATTCATGATATGGGAACGTTTCTGATCGCATGAATTGCATTTGCTGTGTTGGATTGTTTCACAATTTTCTTGTGCCATGGACTTCTAGAGAGCTTAGGCGGACATAGGAGTCCACGAATTTATTTTTTTTGTGCGAGCATCGGGGGTGAGATTCTGAACGAAACGGCTATCTTTCAACACGCGGGAGTTCAAACTGGGGATCTTCTGAGTGAGATATCTCAGCGCATGCTCCACAGAAAAAGATGCGGTTTTTTTGGAGAAGAAAGGAAAACGATTTCTGCATCATACTCTTCACTGATAATTGATCTTGACAAATGTTCTTTATATGTTTCTTAGCTCAGGAACGAGCAAGCATGAAATGACGAAGGTCAAACAGCTGTCCAGTGGATCATCCAACTTTCTACTTTGCACTATATTCTTCTTCTCAATATAACTGTTTGGATAGGTGATTTGTGATGTGTGAAATTGGTCTTGTTACATGCTGCTTTTCTTCATTCACACTGGATCATTGTAAACAAACACACATCAAGTGGATCATGGTGCACACACATTCACACATCCAGTGGATCAATGTACACAAATTATGTCAGGTGGTGTTTGGCCAAGATCGATGGGTACCCCCCCCCCCCCCCCAACCATCAGAATTGCATTAGAATTGGTCCAAAGGCTGGACCCCCACCATCAGCATCAGAGGTAGCCCACTGGACAGGCCAGTAGTCAGTACTTGCGTATGTATATGTATGCACTGTATTGTATGAATGCATGTAGGTATGATACACATATAGTATGTATGGTACAGTACATACACCGCCCACATACAGTATGTATGGTACAGTACATACCCCACAGTCAGCATCAGAATATTGATCTGAGTGCTGACCCCCTCCCCACCATCAGACTGACATCAGAGGCTGGGCCATGGGGTTCCCCCTCCCCTACCACCTGAGGTAATTTTTGTATTTATTCGTATGATAACATACATAACAAAGCTCGTTCAAAGCCAGTTTTGCGCTGTTGTGTTCAGGAATGTAAAAGTTGTCCTATGTTCCACACGTTATGTATGTGCATAGACTCCCACCTGATGCTCAGTATAAAAATAGAGTGCTATGTCCGTGCGCTATTAATAATATTTGCTTTGTGCGCTATTAATAATATTTGCCACAAAACATAAAAGACGTTTCACGTACTACTTTGTAAGATATTGCAGTAAAAATATAGAAGTACATGCTTTGTGTACATACCTGCGAGCTGCAGGCAGAGTAAGGGGTAATAACTAATACGCAACCAAAACAACCAACAACCAAAACACCCAAATCGCACCCAACGTTGACTTCTTGAAAATAGGATCTGCCTAAATGGCGCATACAAACAAAGTGGCGCAACAGACATTGTCGAAGCAACAAATGGGCTGGGTAGCATGATAATATTTGAGCCAGCGTTTGCAATAGGGTAGTGCGGGGTAATTTGGGGGTGCAGGGGGTGCATGGTGGATGCGGGGTGCATGGTAATATCTACTTTGCACAGGCACATGGACAGACAGGCTAAAGCTGAGGCTGAGGTCTACTCCTCTGAATCCAATACCTAAGCCCTAAGCCTAAGCCTCAGCCTGAGCTGAAGTCTGCCCAAGCGCCTGCGCAAGACATATTTCCATTCACCACCCAGCTCTCAGTGCCCAGTAACTTCAACACCTAGAATTGCAATCCATATTTTCCATGCGAATTCATGCTATTTTGTTGAAACGCCTATGACATTGGAAGTTTTCCATTTTTTCGGTCACTCTATACTTTTGCTGGATGCAAACTTTGCATGCATGTGCAGCTTTTGCTGCATGTGTTTGGACCAACTGTCCCCACGCTACCCCACAATTTCGATAAGGGTATATTGATTGATTGATCATGGTTCTTCACACGCGCAACTAGTGTGTTATTTAGGCGGAGCTATTTTTTAGGAAGTCCACGTTGGTTGTTTTGGTTGTTGGTTGTTTTGGTTGCGTATTAGTTAATACCGAGTAAGGAAGAGAGAGCGAGAGGAATCTTCCGCTTCCGCTTCTTTCCTGCTTCCTCATCTTATCACCTGCGCTGCCTTTCCTGCTTCATGAGATTGGATTCATCATTGGGCACGCCATAACCGATTGAGCTACAGGAGTTCAGCAGTAATGATGAGCCGTGGGGGAGAGGATGCGCGTCCACCCAATTTACATCTGCATTGGACCAACAGTCATGCCTCGTTCACAACGGACCCTGAACGCCAACGTTGACGCTGCGTTCCCGCCAGTGTCGGCATGACGTCAACGCAGATATTAGCGTTCGACGCAGAAAGCTACTAGTATGCAAATCTCTATATTACTCCGATAATAACGTCGACATGATTGGTACATACGTACGTACGTATTTAGACACGTTTACGTCTGTGTTCGCTACTAATTATGCGATCATCGCTAATATCTGCGTTGAACGACCCGTTGGAATTCCGTAAGTGCTAAGTGCTGCGTAGACTACTAAAAACGGGCACTTACTGAGGCGGACCGGTCAATTCAGCACTTACTGAGCGCTAGGTGACATGGAATGAATAAGTGCTGCATAGAATGCTGAAATCGGGCACTTACTGAGACGGACCAGTCACTTCGGCACTTACTAGGCGCTGATAGAGTCATGGACTCCTTCAGTAAGTTTTGTACTCCTAGAGAAAAAGAAGTGGGCCTTTTCTCTCTAGGAGTACATAACTTACTGAAGGAGTCCATGACTCTATCAGCGCCTACTGGCTTAGGCTTAGGTTTAGGCTTAGGCTGAGGCTTAGGCTTAGGTATTGAATGCAGAGAGGTAGGCCTCAGCCTAAGCCTCAGCTTGAGCCTCATCCTAAGCCTAGCCTCAGCCTAAGCCTAAACCAGTAAGTACCCAAGCGACCAGTCCGTCTCCGTAAGGGCCCGATTTCAGTATTCTATGCAGCACTTATTCAGTATTCCATGCCACTTATAGCGCTCAGTCAGGCACCACTCAATACTGTATTACTTTGGGCCAGTAAGTGCCGAAGTGACCGGTCCGCCTAAGTAAGTTCCCGTTTTTTGTAGTCTACGCAGCACTTAGCACTTAAGCAGTGTCTTTGAACGCTAATATCTGTGTTGACGTTGACGTCGACGTTAGTGTTCGCGTTGATGCTACGTTGACGCCGGCGGTAACGCGGCGGTCATTTGGCGTTCAGCGTCCGTTGTGAACGAGGCATCACGTGAATCCAAGCGAATTGAACGCGGACAATATCCTCGAGTACTTCATGCATCCAGACAACCCCTTCTATGATCGACAGTGCATGAACGAAATGCTCAGACTTCAACGCATGCCGCTGGAACATCTGGAGTAAGCTAGCAGGACTTGCAAAGGCCCCACTCAGACATTTCATGGATGTAACATTGTGCCCTTCGTATGCTAACGCTCTGTCGGTGGGACCTTTATATTCACGAGTTGCACTAAGCGCTAGTACTGGGTCGCGAGGTGACCCCTATGAATTACCGTGACTTTCAGTGCGACATTTGATCGGCGTCGCGGTCGACGTCCTTTATTCTCCGCTCGCATTCTTTTTCTTCCCAGCTGCCTAACCAGGGTGCTCGCGCATACTCGAAATACTCGGATGATACTCGAATTTGATGTACATACTCGAAATACTCGGATGATACTCGAATTTGATCTTGCGTGAAAGTGCATGGACCGCACTGAATTTTGAGTACCGAAAGAGAGAATGCGTAAAATTTTCTGAGTACGTTTCCATCATTTTGAGACAGAGACATTGCAAAAATTTCGAGTGTTAGTGATGCTTTTACTGATAATTTTATGGTATCCGCGCAGCCAACTTCACTTTTTCAGTGTTTTTTGCATGCTTTATTTTTGCTGCTATCAGGTTTCATGATTCAAAATTTTCCCACCTTTGGGAAGATTCTTTATTGATAATTTTTGTATAAGTACGTCGTAGTGATTTTCTTGGCTACCTACTGATGGCCCGTTCACAACGGACGCTGAACGCCGACTTTGACGCTGCGTAACCGCCATCGTCAATGCGAATGCCAACGCAGATATTGACGTTCAACGCAGATTATTGGAAAGCTATGCAAATCTTTATTTTACTCCAATAATAATGCCGGCATAGATATGATGATGCTGTTTGGTACGTACGTACATATTCGATCAAGTTTACGCCGATGTTTGCTACTTTTATCTGCGATTGCTAATATCTGCGTTGAACGTCGATATCTGTGTTGGCGTCAAACATCGATATCTGCGTGGCTTTCGCGTTGACGTCGGCGGCGACCGTCAACGTCGGCTTTCAGCGTCCGTTGTGAACGGATCATGACAAAGCGATAGCTGTCTCCTGAATGAACAGCGCATGCCATGCATGCGGCTGCATCTGATGAGAGAAGCGGAAGCACAGTGGCTGAAGAGATAGAGCGCGAAGAGAGAAGGCGTTTGGTGTGAGCTGGGTGCGAGTGGCCACTGGCTTGTCGTGTCTGCTTGCATTGGTACTATTGTACTGTATGTATCTGTGTACTGTATGTACTAGTTGTTTACTGGGCCAGTGCAACATTAGTAGATGCAAAAATTGTACGCTGCTGACTGCTGCTGAAGCTGCAAATGTATGCAGTATCTGCATTTATGCAGTGATGATGCTTGGTGGGTGGGTAATGGTATGTACGTACGTGTACATACAATGATTCTGATATGTTTCCTGGAGGACTCTTGACATTGTTTGAGAGATGAAAGCTGTGCTTTTATGTGTGAATGTGCGGAAATGAGTGTGAAAGTATGTGGGTGAACAAAGTATAGGCTTAAACTGGTACTCGAAAATCATGCTTGTGGGTACTCGAAATACTCGATTGATACTCGAATTGCGTTTCATACTCTGCGCGAGCACCCTGCTAACTGACGTCGACCCGCGCCGCCGACGCCGATCAAATGTTGCACTGAAAGTCACTGTTAATCAGAGGGGTCAGTCGGGTCTGAAAGTGACGGTAATTCATAGGGACAGTACGCGACTCAGTCAGTACTCGCTTTGTGCAACTCGTGAATATTTAGGGCGGAAGCGCGATATATCGCGAGGTGAACTGAAGGGGGAAGAAACTGTTTTTTGGGCATCGGGACTCGAACCCAAAACCGGGTGGATGCTCTTTCCAAAGCCACTTAAGGTCTCACGCTATAGTTTCGGAGCCAACTTTGAGGCTGCGTCGTAGCCGTTGTACGCAAGATAAAAGTGATCCGTCATAATGTGAATAAAGTATCATTCTTCCTCTACACGTATACCAAACGGCAGCGCCAAAGCTCTTGTATTCGGCGCAGTACGACACGCCGAAGAACTCCATAAAAACCATGCGATTTGGGTGTTCCGAAGGAACCACTGGGTATTTTTCAACATGCGGCACACCATTCAACGCGTCTTGACGAGAGGAATCGATCGGTACCTGCGGCGCCTCTCTACGTTGCCTCTACGCATAGTTATCCAAGAAAAACGTGTTTGAAAAAGTTATCGTTTCAATCAAGAATAGCGCCACGGATAGGCCGTTTCAAGAGGCGCTCTATGGCGCGTCAAAGAGATCGTGTAACAAGCTTTCGATCGATACCTTGATCTCCTCTCAACTCGCTTTCGTTGGCTCAGGAGAGCCTGGACCGAATTTATCAAGAAGTCCATGCATAGACAGTTGTCCCTGCATAGTACGAAGACGAGCGCAGAGAGCGCGACTGGAGCGGAAACAGCGAACGGAAAACAAGCAGACGGATGATCGTATGGTGTCAGGAAGTGAAAACAGCTGGAATTAGGTATCACCAGATACTTTTAAACCTTCCCAGCTTGGCCTCACTGGACGGTTCAAGTGGACACAGGCCAAATGCCCGGTGAGCCCAGCAGCAGGAGCGCAGGTCAACACCCGTGCGTACCAACCCGTCGCAGACACAACAAAAGCCAAAGATGGAACACTGATAGCGCCCTGAGCCCGATCTACCGGTCCGGAGAAATGAATTTCCGGCCGGCGGGACGACGGGTGAAGAAGAAACTATTACAAACAAATCAAGATAAATAAGGCGATAATTACTATTATTATAATTTGGATGTTATGTGCGCACACGTACGCATGTACGTGTACGCACCTATGTACGTACTGAAAACTTAGAAGTAAAGCTGCTGAAACTTGAGCTGGCTTGCAACACAACCACACACAAGCCTCTTATTCCCAAAAGATCAGGCCGAAGCCAAAACCGATCAAAATGGAATCAAATCATGCTCCCCCGCCCTATGATGAAGCATAGACGCTTACAACACATGCAATGGTGAAGGCACGATAAGACAATCGGGCGAAACCGCCGCGACACAGATGCGCATGGGAACGCCGTCATTCAAGTCCAAAAAGAAGGGTCTTCGCCCCGCCTCCTCGCTCGTGATTGGCCGCCGCCAACTCCAAGAGAAGTGCGCTCGCCGCGCGCTGGAAACCAGTTCCAAGATGGAAGCGCCATCTGGTGGTGCATAGTGGAGGCAGGCGCTCGACAAAATTACAGTCTGCTGGATTCCCACTACTTCGCGCCTGCGGAGTGCTGATAGTTCTTGGAGCCTCGCCGACACGGGGGCAGTGCAGTGGGGCCGCTGTTGCAGTCCAATTGAAATTGTCAATAAAGCTCAGTAGCTGTTGTAGATGTAGGTGCAGGTAAAGAAAGGCGAACCGCTGGTAGTACTGTTGCAAATAAAGAAAGAGTTCTTGTAGAGATGGCTCAGAATATGAAGTAGTTGCAGGAGAATATGTGGGGCGGTCGCAGGTAGTACTATTGTTCATCAGAAATGAATAGTGAAGGCGAACCACCACTGCAGAGGGGGTATGGGGGCGCCGGAGCTGTGGGGAAGGGAACGGGGCAATTTCAGGATCCAGAGGGGAAAAAGGGGACAAGGGGGGAAGCGTGGGACCGGGCGTTGAAAGGGATGTTCTTGAGGGACATCACAGCTCCGGTTGTGCCGACGAGGCGCAGGCGCTTCTTCTCCCTCCTTTTTCTCCTCTTCCTCCCGTCTTCTTCCTCACTCGCGTAAATGCGGCGGCGGCGCACGCATGGCAGTGTAATTCTCCCGGCCAGCGGGGCGCAGAAACGGTCAGCTTGCGGTGGATGTAAATAATTGAAGTTGACTCCCTTCACGGATCCGCGGCGCAGGTACATTACAATAAATAAATAAATAATATAATAGTCTAAAAATAGAACTCTATTATACTATATAAAATACAATTAGTTGTAGAGTACAATCCTATACTTAGCTCAATAGGTGTACATACATACTATACATACGTACTTGACGCTATGCGGGGGAGCCATTACATACACACCTAAGATATACATAAATAGCACCTAACTTAGAAGCACATCAATTGGCTTGTGTGTGACGGCTTCATATATGTACAGCTAAAAATGGGCATACCCCAAGGGCATGGCCCCAACGGGAAAAACCACTAAGGGCGAGGCACAGCGACTCCCGTGCAAAATCCCGTTGCCCCTCCATTGGTTTTTATGCCATATGGAGCAGAAGACCGTCCAGCATCTATACGTCCGGTTTCCCTGGATCACTGGATCAATCTCCTGGGCACCATTGGGTCCTAGGCGCCGTTTTTCTCTTTTATCATGACACGCTACCTCATGGCAGTCGTGTGCATGCCTCTACTGCTTAGATGCAGGAGGTTACTCATATCACGCTACCATATGGCAGGCGTGAGCATGCATACCTCTACTGCTTTGGTGCAGGAGGTTGCTGATTATTTCCGCCAGTTCCGGATTGGGAACTCGCTCCAGTACCTGCAACATTACCAGTTGGAGGTGCTGTGGAGCTGCTAGCACTGGGGTCATTGCCTCCAGATGCAGCGGCGGCGGCGGCGGCTTCTTGCTGCTCTAATTCCAGCAAGCGCGCCTGCAATGCAGCTTTCTCTTGGGCCGGCGTCATGGCCTGCTGCTGCTGTTGCTGCTGCTGTGCAGCAGGATGCTGTCCCACTGAACTTGGCGGATAAGACAGTGGTTGAGCATATCTGCTTTGGGGGTAAACCCCATAGACAGATGACGTTGCTACAGGTGGTCTCATCCATCCTGCAGCAGGGAGATGCGGATAATGGTACTGGGAGGGCTGCCAGTCCATCTCCGGGGAGAGAGCGCTAGACCTGAAAGGTCGGCTGCCACTGCTCTCCTGCAGAGTCGCATCATCCGCTGAGGGATATGGCGAAACTGCGGCTTGTCGCGAAGGAGCAAGCCCGCGCTGATAATCTTCTCCCCAGCAGGATTCGCCTGGAGGAGTTGCTCTACCAGCTGAGTGGTACATCGTCTGAGGAAGTGACCACGTATAACGAGCAATGTGTACCATTCGAGTACGTTCACTGCCCGCGCCCCTTTTAGGACGATCTACTACATCCACCACCATTACGCGGTCGGATGAGTACTCAGTGTTCAACACAACTCGCCTGTCATGAGTGGCTGGCGCTTGTGCGAACGTGTGCAGGGGATAATTGTCATTATTCTCCTGCTTGTACGAACGGAACAGTATATCCTCAGGATTATACAGTAACCGCCGTCTGAACTGATCTGCCAATGCAGCAGTTTTGAAGTTGCAGACAAGTAAATACTTGTCATACGGATCAGTGACATCAGCTCTAGAATAGAGCATTCTGCCTAATTCATCCATGCCAGATGACTCATGCGTAGTCATCACGCCTGGATGGTGGGCGCTACTGGGGGTGAGACCAGTAAATCCGCCTCCTCCGTATTTCAGGCTTGAGCGTCCAGCAGTGCCTGCACTGCATGTGGTGGGTGGCGCCACCTGCAGATGCGCCAATGATTGACACACTGCGGAAGAGTCTGCACCGCTGCGCATCTGCCTTAAATAGGCAAGTTCGCGCTCTTGCAGCTCTGCTGCGCGTCGCCTTTCGGCTTGCGCTAAGCCAGTTTGAGCGAGAATGATCCTGTCCCATTCAGCGGCGGTCCATTCGCTCTGAGGTCTGCCAGCAGTTGCAGCAACTGCATCTGCTTTCTGACGCTCCAGCTCTTGGAGTTCCTGGCGCAATTTCCATTGCCCCTCAGTTGCTGGATCCTCATGCACTGACTGTGGTCGGTGCTCCGGATCAGCGAGGTTCCTGGCTTGAGATTTAGTCAAGTGCAGGTAATCCTCTTCGCGTTCCCGTGATGACCCAGGGCCATATTGCTCCATGGAGTCAGGGGAATTTCTGCGACGGCGAGAACGAGGGCGAGACTGTCGCCGATCCTTCTCTTGCTGTGCACCACGGCCTGGACGGCTCTGGCGCGCGCCTCTAGCATTCGTACCAGATCTACTCTTCTCTGGGAATGTTTGGCGCCCTCCGCGTCCTCCTCCACGCTGGGCAGAGCCCTGGCTTCGGGAGCGGGTAACTGGTGCACCGGCACGACGACCACGGTCACTGCGGCGGTACTTAGAGGATTGGGTCTGCCACTGAGGCCCATAATCCTCTAGAGAGGGAGATTGCGACTCGCGCTTGGCGGCGCCTTTCTTGCCCTTCTCTCTATCCGTAATTGCGGATGGTAACCCACCAGCTAAGGCGGTTATCCTGGAAGGCCTTCTTTCCAAGTCTTCCTTTGTTACCACTTGGGAGGCTGTATACTCCGTCGTGGTTTTTGGAGGCCGCTGCTGTGCAGATGTAGCAGGCGGCTGTCCGGCGATAGCGCCAGCAGGCAAAGTGCTTTGCTTGCTTAGCTTCTCCTCCTGGCCATATTTTCGCATGGCTTTGTTGGAGATAGCTCGCTCGCCTGGATCCAGGTTCAGCTGGGCACCTTTATTAAGGCGCTCCAGATCTCGACAGAATTCGTGGCGCAATTGCTGCCACGTCTTCAGCGAGGAACTCTTGGTATAGACGTCCGTTGTTTCGTCTTTTTCAAGAGCGTCGATTTCCACATCACACTTATCAATGAAGTAAGTGGCGATGCGAATCTTGTCAGCAGTTGGATAGACTGCATCCAAGGTGTCATACTTGCCAGAAGGGAGACGTTCAATCTCCTTCTTGTGTGGCCGCGCAACTTTAATGCGCTGATAACACAGATTCCATTGGCGCTGTTGTAAGCGCTCTTTGATCTGCTGCACAGTATACTGTTTCCCATCAGTATGTGTCACCACAGTACTGGGGGTATATGGGAAGATCCTGAAGGTCACTCCCACAGTCATTGAAGTATACATGGCACTCCGCACATCATAAGATGTGGGGAAATGGCAAGTGGGATCCATACCCGCCTTTAAGGGGGTGTTCCACTGCGCTTCCTCATCCATCGATTCTGCAATTAAGAGAAACGTGGGGATGAGCTCCGGAATCTCCAACCAACAAGTGGCTGGCAGTGGCTCCCTGAGTCTAACAGGTTGGCCACATTCCTCCGGGTTAATTCCATAATCAGTCGTCATGAATTTGAACTGACTGAAAATGAATTGCGCATCACAGACAAACTGTTGCGCCCTGTCACAACACTTGACCCACCGAATCTGAAGGTCAGTCTCGGTTTGACAGTCCAAGTTGGCTGTGCGTTCCGCCCACGGAATAGTGGAGGCACCAGCCCACAGAGAGTGCACGGCACGATAGTTGCCTTCAGCATCTCTGTAATTTTGACCCTTATACACATAAGAGGTCATCTGGCACTCAGTTAACTTTGGTGTAAGCACCGAGCGCGCATTATGCCCGTAGGGCACAATTCTGCCCCAGGCTTGCTGGTCGCGACTGTACCTAATTGCTGGCACAAAGTCACCCCAGGGACCGTATGCACCCATAATAGGCAGCACCGTCCAGTTGCCGATTTCATTCGCGTGAGTTACTTCTCCTCGCGAAGTATCATCAGGCAAATAGCAACGCAAATTCTGCTCGCTAGGCGGCAGCATGGTCACTTTCTGGCCTTTTTCGGTGGGGAACCACCAGTCCTCCCGCCAGCCTTTGTCCTTCGGCGGTACGCGCGTTTTACGGCGCCACTGCCAAAGTAGCGGAGCCTCCTCACGCGTGGGAAGATCTGGGTCTTCCGTTGGCTTGAGGATGGCCTCCCAGTCGCGCTGCTCTTCAGTCATGCGCTCGACTTCCCGCATGCAGTCAGACCATGAGCCTTGATCTGCAAGCCAATTGGTGCCAGAGTCTACAAGCATATAGTGCTTGGACTTGACAGCTCCACCATCCCAATGAGCCATACTGTGGTATGGGTCAAAATCGGGACACAGGTTGAAATTTTCACAACTCCAACCATAATCGGACCACAAGGGACACTGGTCTTTGGCATTTAGCATTGCCTGCAGTGTCGCTTGATCCTTACAATTGATAAAGCGCTTATTGAGAGATTTAATCTCAAGATAAGGCTTATGAATCGCGTAGTACAGGGGAATGATGGCTGCTTTACCGTCATGTCCCGCTGTAATCTCCTCACTAAGTACTGAGTGCGTAGGCACCAAGTAAATAGGTTCCACCTTGTCAAGCAAGGTGCAGAGGAGATGCCTTGTATTATGTTCCATAGGGTTACAAGGCCTACGCTTGACCAAACTGGTCTCGAGAGCACCCGAATTTGAATAGAAATCATCAAACTGGGGCTTAGTCATCCCTGGCCTACTCGTGAAGGAAAATTCCTCCAGGTAGGTATGGGTGTCCCCATCTGGCCCATTGCGGGGTACCAGACGGAAGTGCTGTCGCATGTCGTTCACGACGGTGAGCGGCAGCATGTGGATGCAAAGATCAAGCTTGATCATCCACATTCCGAACGTGTATAGCCGTCGGCTAACTGGTATCTCGCTCCAGGTGAAAAACCTGGCAGATGGTGCAGGGTGTACATGCCTGCGATCTGCAGTACACATGTGGCACAGCACCTGTACCCAAACCTCAGTATCCTTATTATGCCAACAATAGGCACAGATGTACGTGAGGTTTCACTCCAGCTTGTTCCGTACATCCAAGGGCACAGAATGAAGCCATCCAGCAGATGCGCCTCTGCGAAGATGCATAGTGCGCACCGCATTAACGAATGGCTGCGCTGCATTCAGCGCTTTTCATTTTCTTGCCGTTTTCATCCATGAAACGGAAGAGCCAATCCTGTAGCAGCGTTTACACGCTCCTCAGGGGTTCGGTGCAGGAATTCCTGCTGGTCTTTGATCAAATCGAGTTCATGCCAATGCCAGTGATGTTCTGTCTCTGGCGTCTTCTCATCTGGAGGCTTGGCGAAATTGCTGGTTTACCATCAGGGAGAAGTATTCTCTGGAGCCTGCGGCAGAGCACTTCAGATCTATCCGGCAACTGGCTCCAAGGCGGATGAGTGTGCCTGTACTGGCCTCACTCGTCCTTGGCCACTCGATCCATCGATTCATCTGCATTTGGGATCCTCGCCCAGCTTGGACAGGGGCGG
>JASAMW010000792.1:0-35554 GCA_030247985.1 Epsilonema sp. ZAB3_2
TTCCAAAAGTGGGTTGGGTTGGAAATCGGCAGTAGCCTACAGTGTGCACCATTTATGTTACCATTTCCTGCGCAGCCTACCTACTGGAATAGAAATCGTTTTCTCTGTACTTGATGTTTTGGTTTTGCACGGTTTGGTCTTCCTACTGCTTATGGGACACCCTGTAGTATATAAATAGGCTATGTCTGGCTTGCTGGTTTTTATTTGTATATCGTAGACGTCGGCCTGGGGTCACTGGGGGAATGTTCAGCACACCCCCACCCACCCCCTCACATAACCCCACGCAGTCCCCCAGATTTTGAGAATTTGAACAATACCCCAAACACACCCCCCAAAAAATAAAATCAACATACCCCCACGTACCCCCAGTCTTAATTTTCTGCTCACATAACCCCAAACATACCCCATGCCCATATTAGTGCCAACATACCCCCATTTTCAATAAAATTTGAGGGGGTATGCTGGTGTTTTTTGGAGGTATGTTACAGACTATTTCTTTTTGGATTGGTAGAGCAAAACAGTGGCCCATTGCAGCCTACTTTTCACCACGTAACACCTATATTTTATATCCTACAAGTATGTATGTGCAGTAGTAAGCTACATACTTTGCGGAGCCGCTTTTTTCCGGTCGCCGATCAATCTCTCATTTGAGGAGCGAGCGAACGTTCGATCGATATATTTGGCCTTGATCCAAACTTCCTTCACAGCTCTGCAACGTAATAATGTGGTAGGTTCTTTTGCACTATCAATGGCACATACAGATATATCGGCACGGTTTCCAGGGTGGGGGTCTATCAGTGGGGTTATGCTGGAGCGGAACAGTGGGGGCTGCCGCATACCCCAGGAAAAAATTTTTTTCCTGACATACCCCCAGAATTTCCATTCCAGCATACCCCCAAAAAGAAATAGTCTGTAACATACCTCCAAAAAACACCAGCATACCCCCAAATTTTATTGAAAATGGGGGTATGTTGGCACTAATATGGGCATGGGGTATGTTTGGGGTTATGTGAGCAGAAAATTATAGACTGGGGGTACGCGTGGGGGTATGTTGATTTTATTTTTTGGGGGGTGTGTTTGGGGTATTGTTCAAATTCTCAAAATCTGGGGGACTGCGTGGGGTTATGTGAGGGGGTGGGTGGGGGTGTGCTGAACATTCCCCCAGTGACCCCAGGCCGACGTCTACGACATACAAATAAAAACCAGCAAGCCAGACATAGCCTATTTATATACTACAGGGTGTCCCATAAGCAGTAGGAAGACCAAACCGTGCAAAACCAAAACATCAAATACAGAGAAAACGATTTCTATTCCAGTAGGTAGGCTGCGCAGGAAATGGTAACATAAATGGTGCACACTGTAGGCTACTGCCGATTTCCAGCCTAACCCACTTTTGGAACACCCTGTACCACATCTATCACCTTCCACTTTTCGGCGTGGGTTTCGCCGGCACAGAGGCCGGCGTGTAGTAAGCGAGGTAGGCGGCGTTAACGCGTTCGTTCCCCAGCATGGCCATTAGTCTCAGCTGGATCTGGTCCCACGCATCCAGCGTTAGCGACCGGACTTTCGAGTGTTGCACGCCCAAACTTCTACAACAAAGCACAATATTCGCTACTTACGCTAAAGATTTTGCAGCAATAGGACTTTCGAGTGCTGCACGCCCAGACTTCTACAACAAAGCACAATATTCGCTACTTGCGCCAAGGATTTTGCAGCAATCGGAGTGCTTTTGTTCAGTAGGACTACTGTAGCTATGGCGCAGTTTTAGCGGTACATATATACGTACATATAGGCACAGGTCCAAGTATACTCGTGGTGATTACGCTTGTCGTGATTTCCTGTAATGGGTTCGACTTGTTTTGCCTGGATTATCGAAGTAAAAAGCAAGCAAGCAAGCAGTGCTGCACGCCCAGACTTCTACACACAGTGCAATATTCGCTACTTGCGCTAAGAATTTTTGGGTGGTAAGCCGCGGTATTTAGTGTGTAAGGTTAAATCGGTGTCGACGGTGACGTCGACGTCGTTAAGTGAGCTGGGAGCGGAAAAGGAGCGAGCGAAGAAAAGAAGAGACAGCAAAACGTCGCCGACCGACCACGTCCGCACAAAATACTGCGGAGTCACCTCGCGACAACCAAAAAGTCTTCGCGCAACTGGTAGCACACACCGCACCAAGGCATCATTTGTCAACAAGTCGCCTAAGAGTTGTCGATTTGTTGTCGCTTTGATGTCGGATCGGAAATGACAACAAACCGACAATCCCATTTTCGTTGTCAACAAACCGACACAAGTTGGGCAACTTGTTGACAACAATGACGCCTTGGTGCGGTATGTGTTAATACAGGGTTATTGTCGTAGTGTGTGGTGCAATACCGATGAATGCCGGAGCACTCGATGCAAATCACCACACCCAGGTTCACACTTGCCCACTTGGGATTCGGTGATCCACAATCGGCGCAAAACTCGTTGCCTGCTATTCCTCGCAGCTCGTCAATCGGCCTACAAAACAACAAAACAATACCTAAGTGACTCAAGCTGTTGAGAAAAGCTTCTTGCCCGACTGACTTCTCCCATAGCATGGCCAGAGAGAGTAGGCTAACTATGGGACTCAAGTCCTACTGCGTAGTTTGCATGTACTTTGCTAAATAGGAGCATACGAAGAACGGACAGACATCCGTAATTGTGAATCTATTTTACGCAACGCGCCTTGAATGTCGTAGCCAACTCTTACTGGCCAGACTACAGTGTATTATATACCTATTGGGTAGAGTGCGGTAATTCGGGCCGCCCTATTTTATCTTCGACAAGCAAAAGCGACAGGCTAAAGGGAAGCTGTGCAACCAACCTTTACAGAATCATTTTTTTACTACACTTTCATCAGCTTTGCACCTTCTCAAACCAGACTGGAAAAGGTGGCCCGAATTACCCCGCGCTACTACACAACATGAAACAGCAAGGAACGCTGACACACAACTAACTTTGTGACTTTCTTCTCCATGGCCGGTGAACTCCCCGCGCTGCCTTGTATGACCGCTATTCCATTAGCATTGCCTAGCGCAGAAGAAGCAGTTCCTTTTCTCGGCCTAACCGGAGATGGCACCATGCCTGTCGTCAACTGCAACAAAAAGATAAAAGGCAACAGTGATAAACATAAGGAATAGGTATTCAAGTACGGCATCTCTACGTCACAGAAAATTATCCTAGAAACACATATATATGTAGTGAGGTAAACCTCGCCATGGGGTAAACCCGGCCACCAAGCATTAAAAATGCCTTCTTTCTACGTGGGTTAGCCGGGTTTACCCCAGCAATAAAACCGGCCGGGTTTACCCAACAGAACCCTAGATCCCAAAAAAACACTCATAGCATTCACAAAAATGCAGTTGGTATTCCTACCCTAATCAGTTCCTTTAGCTAGAACATTGCTTGCATTGCAATGCAGTACGTGCCTACATACAGTGCCTACGGCAGCTATGCATGAATGCAAACTCACAACGATCGCTGCCAATTGCTTCAACTCATCCCAACTCAACAAGGCCCCATCAGGCAAGCAGCAGGCAGATATGGCATCATCAAAATCATCCCCATCTGACCCATCAAGTTCCAAGGTAGTCCACACACTGGCGCGCTTCACTGCGAATATCGCATCACAAATGGTCTTACTTTCTTTGCAGGACTGAAACATCATTTTCACGAGTTTGCCCCTGCACAGTCGGGTCAACTCGTGTAAATGATGTTTCAAGTCGGTCATAACTGCACGGTCAGGACAACTCGTGTAAATGATGGTTCAAGTCGGTCATACTGCACAGTCGGGTCAACTCGTGTAAATGATGTTTCAAGTCGGCCATACTGCACAGTTGGGTCAACTCGCGTAAATGATGTTTCAAGTCGGTCGTAACTGCACAGTTGGGTCAACTCGTGTAAATGATGTTTCAAGTCGACAATACGCGCAGTGAAGCGCCCCAGTTTCATACGACACTGCGGATGGCATCTGCTCTTCATTTCCTTCATCGTCCAACACGATCGAATTGTAATACCCCAGATGATCCAGCTCCTTGCTACGCAACTCCATGGCGGTAGGAGAATGGCGGCAAGAGTAGGAGGAGTAACGCCGGCCTTTAAGCCATTTCCTCCTTCGACGCCAACAACGTCTTACGCAGTCAAAAACCATACTTTCTCAGCTTAGCTTAGCTTAGCAACAAAATTTACACCACATGATAGTCCCCGCCCACACAAAACCAGAAATGACACAATGATCTCGGCTGTACAGTTACAGTATGTACTTGATTGGGATCGAAAATAGCGGTGACAGCTGTAGAGGAAATAAAACAAAATTTCACCGCAATAGCCAGTGCAGCAGTAATAAAAGCAAATACTACATAAGGTACTGTGGGGCAAACCCGGCTATGGGGTAAACTCGGTCACCTAAGCTCCGTTGAACTTGCTGTTTCGGCAAATAATGAACCAAATACAAAGCCCATTTGAAAGAGGAGAGTTCAAGGAATCGATTGATATAATACGTATTTGTCTCAATCGGTCCATGGCTTGCTGAGATATTCAGCCCTGAAGCTTAGGTGGCAGGGTTTACCCCATAGCCTGGTTTACTCCATATTATCCAGCTACATACACCAGTTGCAATGCAATGCTGCAAGCTGAAATGTCCAAATTGCGTTGTACACAGTACGTATATAGTACGTAATACAGTACGTACCATAGGCGGTGGTTCCGCATGATGAATAGCGTCCTGAATGCTTCGCTGTAAGGCAGAAATCCAAGAATCACACAGATTCTGTGAGTCGGCTTGTAACATGTGATTCCTGCAACACACATACCAAGAATGTACAGAGAGTCACAAACACAGCCTATCTCAAGAAAGAACCACTCTCATATTTTCATGCGCTCTTTAGGGCTGCATATCTCAGCAACCAATGGACCGATTGAGACAAATATTAGACCAATCGATTCCTTGAACTCTCCTCTTTCAAATGAGCTATTTGATTCATCATGTGCTAAAGCAGCAAGTTCAAGGGAGCTTAGGTGACCGGGTTTACCCCACAGTACCCTAATTACTCACTTTGTCGGTGTCACCAGTTCAAAGCAGTGCCGCCTCTCGAAGTTTTTCGGTGCAGCGCGCACCAAGCACACTCTTAAATCCGCTTCCATAACCGTGAACCCATCTTCCGTCATTCCATGGTGATGCTGGTGGCTGATAGTCGAGTCCCTCTTGCTCACATCCCTCCCTTCTGTTGCAACCTCAAAATCTCGATGACAGTACAGTAGCTGGCCATCTCGGATCATAAACCAGCGACGATGCCACATTTTAAAGGGGGGATCTGGCGGGAATTTAGTACGGGAAGGGCAAATCACATTTTTCACTTTTGAGGGGCCTATCAGACGTAAAATCGCATCCTCTTTCGATCTAACCCCATGTTCTGGAGCCGATTTTGCCTTTATGAAGCGGCGCCCCAGTTAGGAAGGGGATTTCTCAACCACTTTTGCCTATTTCGACCTTTCTAACTGGGGCGCCGCTTTACAGAGGTAAAATCGACTCCAGAATGTGGGGTTAGATCGAAATAGGATGGAATTTTACATAGGATAGGCCCCTCAAAAGTCAAAAATATGAAATTTGCCTTCCCACACTAAATTCCCGCCAGATCCCCCCTTTAAAGGCGTGGGTCGCCCGTTTGAATAGGTAGCCTTCCATCATCGCATCTCGAGATGGCATGGTGAGAGGATGTTGGAATATCTCCTGCAGGTAAAAGGGTAGCATTCTGGGCGGATGGCTCTGGCAAATTAGAGAGACGGGGTGTACTAATAATCCGTCTACGGAGAGGGGAAGAATGTTTCTTGTTTTGGAACCCATAGCTGAATAGCTGGTTCGATTTTCATGAAAATTAGGCGTAAATTCGTGCACAGAGAAGGACAGACAAACTCTCTTCAGTGAATGAGGACAACAATAAATATTCTGGTTTCTGTAAGCCTAATAGCCTGCTAAAGAGTGTACGTGTGAAGAGCTAGGCTCGTTCATATTATAATACCCAATTTGCAATACGGCGAAATGCGTCAAATCTTTACAACAAAGCAAACAATGCGCTCCATCATAACATAAGCCCATGCGCGTGGTGTATAAACTCACAGGTAGAGGATGCACGTACGTACGTCAAAATAGTTGCGCAAATGGATGCCATGGTAAAACAGTCGAATAAAAAAATGTCCAAGTGTGATGGGGGACACTACATATTACGAAGGGGTATAAACGGGGGCATACAGGTCAAATGATACTGGTAGGAGGATTTCAGACTATGTATGACTCCATTACAGTTTTAAGGCGCACTCATCATATACTATGTGCATGTAATTACTGCTGACAAAACTCAAGACAGCAAAGCACGAAAGGTATACTCAAGAGACGTCAAGCTGGGACGACGGTAAAGATGAAACACTCTTCAACCAACACACTCTCAACGCTGAACACCCACACGATGCACGCTCACACGCAAAGATACCGAAAAGTGGGACACAGCTACGAACGCAATGCAAATTCACTGAAGAAGCATAGAATACAGGTACGTACGGAAAATCGTAATAAATAAGGGGGTGCAAGACTCTAAGTATGACGTGCGGAAATCGCCACACGACACCAAGAATATGTTTACGACATGCGGTAACGCGATTGGGTTGGTCGATAGCGACCCCGCGGTATTTAGTGAAAGTTTGGATCGGTATCTGTCTGCGGGGTCGTCGACGTCATTTTGGTGTCAGTTCTTTTCACTCGCTCCTTTTTCGCTGCCAGATGATTGAACAAGGTCGACGACCCCGTAAGCACCGATCCAAACTTTCACCAAATAGCGGGGGGTCGCTATCGATCAACCCAATCGCGTTACCGCACATGTCGTCTATACACCAACTGTACTGACCTGTATGAATAACTACACCACCCCATCATATTCATAACAGCAGCACCTTTTACTACAACACCTTACCTTTGGCACGAGTAAATGTCTATCCAGCATTTTGCGGTCCAGCTGTTTGCTCTGTTGTTTGAGCCCATCCAAAGCTTGAGGGGTCAGCAAAACTCTAATCTGATTCTCAGCCTCATTCTCCTGCTTACTACCAGCTTCCCATTCAAAAAACATGTCGTGGCCCTGATGAAAATAGGTTTGGTAGGCGCGTAGAAAGGAGATAAACTGCAACAAAAACAACAACAACAACAGATGGGGACAATGCGTGATGTCTTTAGGGAGGAACTCATGGTATGCTCTCACTGGAGGTACTATCCACTCAGATAGAAAGGAGAATAATGTTGAAGAGTGCTTCTCTGGAAATGTACCTTAGACACCTTGTTGATGATGCAGCATCCGATTTTCGTGCTTGTTGAGGCTTCCGCGTCACTTTCCAGGCCGCCGTTCCATTGAGAATCTCCTGAAAATTCAGAAATCGGGTGGTAGGCCCTTTTGTTGCCCCCTTTGTGCGAAGCAGTTTTCCTGAACAATCTTACCATCGTTCGACGTCTCTTGATTCAAGGAATTCCGTTCTGGCCATGCCCCTTTGATATTTCGAAATAAATATATTGAATTCGTCGATGAGAAAATTGCGAGTTCCTTTTTGTTTTTCGTTTCTTTTTTGCGCGCCGCGCGCACGACGGAGCACGTACTCCTAGAGCTCGCGCTCCGCTTCGCTACGCCTAGGAGTACGTGCTCCGTCGTGCGCGCGGCGCGCAAAAAAGAAACGAAAAACAAAAAGGAACTCGCAATTTTCTCATCGACGAATTCAATATATTTATTTCGAAATATCGAAAGGGCATGGCCAGAACGGAATTCCTTGAATCAAGAGGCGTCGATCGATGGTAAGTTTGTTCAGGAAAACTGCTTCGCACAAAGGGGGCAACAAAAGGGCCTACCACCCGATTTCTGAATTTTCAGGAGATTCTCAATGGAACGGCGGCCTGGAAAGTGAAGCGGAAGCCTCAACAAGCACGAAAATCGGATGCTGCATCATCAACAAGATGTCTAAGGTACATTTCCAGAGAAACACTCTTCAACATTATTCTCCTTTCTATCTGAGTGGATAGTAGGGCACTATGGGGTAAACCCGGCCCCCTAACAAGCTCCTGTGAACTTCCCATTTCAGCAAATGATGAGCCAATAGCTCATTTGAAACAGGAGAGTTTACGGAAATCGATTGATATCATATCATATTTTGTCTCAATCGGTCCATTGGTCGCTGAGATATGCAGCCCTGAAAATCAGGTGGTCAAATTTTCCCATGACCGGGTTTACCTAAAAAATTCGGACGGTAAAATTTTCGGACAGAATGTTTTATTGGAATTTTCCAAAAAATTTCCCCTCCAAAAAATTTCAGTCCGAAAATTTCCCTGTTTACAGTAGTAGCCTACACCTCACAGCTTCAAGCAGCTCCCAATTTTTCCGACTTTGTAAGGCATTCAGCTGTTGTACGTAGTCGAGAGCCGTGTGAGCGAAACACGTGCCCACAGCCGTGAGTTCGTTTTTCGCCTCGAATTCATCGTGGTCCTTATTGCGCGGTACCCCGGCGTTGCGCACCAGGGCGTCGTCCAAACTCGCAGATACCCGCTCCAAATGCGCTCGCGTCTCCTTCACTTTGCCGAATTCTCTGCAAAGAAAAGCCACAAGGGTGGTGCGGGGTAAATCAGGACAGTGGGAAAACTCCTGACACGTCTGCAAATTTCCATCCCTCTGCCTTCCAAAACTGCTTGTGATCGAAAAGCAGCTGAGTGAAGTTTCAGGGTACTGTGGGGTAAACCAGGCCATTGAAAAACCCGGCCACTTAAGCTTCAGACCTGCATATCTCACAGCCAATAGACCGATTGAGAAAACGTTATTATCAATCGATTCCATCAACTCTCCTCTTTCAAATGAGCTACTTGGCTATCATTTGCAGGTTCACCATGGCCCGGTGTACTGAAAGTCCAATCACGAGGTTTTCTTTGAAGAAAAGTTTGGCGTCCTGGTTTACCCTACTCACCCGTAATACACAGGACAGTCCATGAATAGACGTATGTGGTTTGCTGAGCAATATAGCCTACCTTTTCAGAATTTCTGTCAGGTTTTTCACAATTGACCAGTGAGCCTGTTCAACCAATACCTAACAAAAAATATCAATATCCCACTGAGCGTAACAAGACACTGGGTTTTTCTTCGACCAGATATATTTTACTTACCTTTTGAAACTTGATAATTTCGCTGTAAGCCTCTGTGAGATGTCTGTACAAGCTCTCTACAGTCCTGTCACCAGTAAGGCAAGTATCGCAAAGGTCCGAAACACCAGTCATGAGATTGCTATAATAAATGCCAGCACTGACAGTATCCACAAGTTGCGTTATAGGGTACTATGGGATAAACCCGGCCATGTGAAAATCCGGCCACTAAGTTTCAGGGCTGCATTTCTCAGCAAGCTGATTGATTGAGACATCAATCGATTCCTCGAACTCTTCTCTTTCAAATGAGCTATTTGGTTCATCATTTGCTGAAACAGCAAGTTCAAAAGATCTAAGGTGGCCAGGTTTACCCCATGGCCGGGTTTACCCCAGTACCCTATATATTCACTGGTTGCGATGAAAATTTCTGGGTGGTCGCGTACGCCATTTGCTCCAAATGTGAATAGGCCATTAGCGAAATGCATAGAGCGTATAGAGCTTACTAAAATGCGGCAACGAAAGACTTTCCAAACTCTACCATCGTTGAACACAAGCGAATAACCTGGAAATAAAAAAGTGGTTGTTTGCTTTGTACCCGTACGTACCATCGGTCTACGTACAGCCAGTCCAGCATACAATACATACTAAACAGTAAACACATGTGAACAATGCAAAGAAAGAACAAGACCAACTTAGACGAATACAAATGCACTTACATCACGAATCTTCGCTTCAAGCGTAGCCAAATACTGTTCGTGACGCCATAACGAAAGTCTGAAAAAAGCAGAAAAATTCATTCATAACTTTGGATTGATGAACATCCTTTTACAGCAACAAATTTATTGAAATATTTGCAAAATAGCCACAAACCTGAATTGCGGAGAATTCTTGAGCGCTTCTTCGAATTGCAACTCAGGTAATAAATTCATATTCAGCTCAAAATTGCACCGAATCGACTAACCGAATAACCGACTAACCGACTAACCGAATCGGTACCGGAACAACCAAGGCAAATCGTTTCCTTTCCTTCCTTCGTTTCGTTCGCGATTTTGTTTTCAGTTTTGTTACTCGTCTTACTTTATTACAGACGTCCACGACATCATAGATATCTGAAATAGTTTTATTAGTTGATGGCCATCGCTCTGGAAGGTTGTAGTTTTCCCACTTCAAATCTGTCACTTTCACACGCAACACTTTGACAATTGCAAACTATTCAGCCCTGGATGACTTCCAATATGTCATCACCTTTCCTCAGACCAGCTCAAAGGGCAAGGCGCCATTGACCACTGGAGCTCATGATGAGGAGCATGGAGACACAAGTGCCAAAGAACCTGTGGTGTTTTTGTTTGGATGGGCTGGTTGTGAAGATCGATATTTGGCGAAATATAGCGCCATCTGGGAAAGAAAAGGGTATGTATGCAATGCAGGTTGCTTGCATTTCTCCAAAAGATCTACATTTGATGGGCAAATGAACATCAGGTATAGGCCAATGTAGTGTAATGTGAAATATGCAACTTTTCAGCTGCATTACCATTCGCTATACTCTACCCCCTCGCCATATTTTTGGAAAGCCCATGGCTTCAAATGTGCTTCCAGAGATTGCTGCAAAACTGCTAGATCTCTTGGCAGAGCTGGACCTTGTCAGCCACCCCATCATTTTTCATGTATTCAGTGGTGGAGGTTGTATTGTACTGGATGCATGCCTAGCTCAGTTGGAGGCTGCAAATTTCAACCAAAAGGTGCTTGGAGTGGTCTTCGATTCTGCACCTGCAAAAGCCTCCATCTATCAGCGTGCACTGGCTTTTAACAATGGGGGTGTGCCCATAGCTGGCAAGAGCTATTGGCAGCTTCAGATGGAGATATGGTTCACCACCTTTTCCCTATTTCTCAGCTGGTTGTTCAGTCTTGTCAAACAGGTGCTTGGCTTCTCCAGCAATTCCCATTCCCATTACTATGACAGGCTGATGAACCGTCAGCTACCCAACAATCAGCTGTACCTATACTCAAAAGCAGACAGAATTTGTGATCATGAACAGATCGCAAGGTTTGCTCATGTGCAACAGGACAAGCACCAATGCACATCAGGATTGGAGAGCTCTGGCGTGCAGTGCATCAAATGGGAAGATTCACCTCATTGCCAACACCTCAGATTTCACCAAAATGAGTATGAGCGAGCTATTGCAGCATTTGTGGCCAGGATCGAGATATTGAGGCGTGATTGACAGGAATGACTGTCAAAAGCGATTGACGTGGGAAAACCTTTGCATGAAGTATGCATGTGATGTGGTGCTGTACCTGTACACATGCAATAATTATGTGGTGCAGTCTTTGGCAGTGGATGTTTGCCATGCAATACAAGTGACATTTTACATTATCCCTTGGAAACGTATGCTATCATCTCATAGATCATCATTCATACACAACATGACGCCAACATACTGTAACGACAAGTGTGCATGTCGTAGGTGTACAACAAAGAGCAATCTCACTGTGCACATTGCGTATCCTTGTAACTGTAGGATATCAACCAGTAATAAGCCCATAAATGGCATAGGTACCTACTTGTTTCACTTTGTACACCACACACATGAATGACAATACTATTGTATGCAGTAGTACACAGGATAGCTCAGTAAAAGTAGTAGCCTACCATATGTTGTTTTTCTATACGTACATTGCTGTCACGCAAACAAAAGGCCACACATTGGTGAGATTTACAGAGTTCATGCACATAACCTGGCAAAATGTGAAAACGCAAGATATAGCAACAACAGCGCCAAGGTACAAACACTATCATGGATACCATGGTCTAACCAAAACCGTGACATTGTACGTAAGTTCAGCATCATCAAAAACAGACGAGACCATCAAGTAAAAGCCGATGTCAGCATCAATTCAATATCAATTGCAGCACATCAAAGCAACAAATGTCCGTATAATTCGCTTTTAAGTAGCGCACCTACCTACCTACCATACCCTACCAGCTATCACCAGTTACGCTAGAACACCTTTGGATTGTCGCGAGCTGACCCCTCCATTTACACTGCAATGCTAGACAGTGCAATTTTTTACTGTTGACCCAACAGCACCGATTACAAATTGCACTGAAAATTGAGTGTAAATCAGAACGGTCAACTTGCGACAACCAAAAAACATTAGCTCAACTGGTCAATATAATACCAACACGTACACAGTACAGTACTCTCTTGCTTCCCTTACACCCCTTTACATAAAATTCTTGACAATATCGTCAGCATTGTCATACAATTGTTAGTACCTACTTTTACTCCTGCAGAATAAGTTCTATCTCACCCTCGCCCTCTGCGAAAGAAGTTCCCCCTTCCTCTCCATCTACATCTCCTTGCCTTTTCTGCATACTATTCAGCGCCTGTTTTAGCATCTGTACACCATCCATATTCAACTGTACATCCGACCCTCCTTTTTCTTCTCCAGAACTATTAGCCCCACTGTCTTCTTGCATCTTCTGCAGTTCGCTTACCACCTGTCAATTCAAATCAAATCAGTCAACTTTACTTTTCATAATGTGGGAATAGAAACTAGTGCCCTACAAACGTGGTGAGTTCATGGCGAGCTTGAACTTCAGTCTTGCTTTGCGCATATAGCATTTTAATGCCCACTTGCTCCCAAGCGCGAAATTATCTCACGTGTTCACACGTGGTGTGTTTCAATCTCACGGTGAACATGTGGTGAGTTAAAAACTACCGGTGAATTCACCGGCCTCCCTATGCTTCATCACGTACTTACGAGGAATTTCCTGGGAGTTTACTCACCACGTGTGTGGCGCACTGCTAACCCCACCACTTACGAGTTGCACTAAGCGCTAGCACTGGGTCGCGAGGTAAACAACAACGTCGACAGCGCCGCCGACGCCGATCAAATGTTGCACTGAAAGTCACGGTTATTCAGAGAGGTCACCTCGCGACCCAGTACAAAATAACTAGCGCTTAGCGCAACTCGTGAAGACTAGGTAAAGAAGATTAAACGCGATCACCCAAGGGTATATTCGCCTCTCTCGATAACAGAGTGCAGGGTATCTCGGTAAAGGACCAAAATTTTTCAAAACACCCAGAAAAATTTTAAAGCACCCAAAATTGATGAAAACTGAGGACATTTATCAGCTGATACCTTGCTAAGAGTAGTACCTGTAGTACCATGGAGCATGCCTAAAGGCTTTCATGCCTCATTCTTCCCAGCTTATGGATGGCCGGCCTACTACCAGTACTGTATTTTGTCCAGCAGAACATTTGGCGCTGGTTTTGTGTACATAGTACAGGGTATATTGTACATACAGTACATACAACATACTGTACGTATCCAATATCTATGTGTAGGCCTACACGGCACACACAAGTACGTACGTGCATACATAGGCCTACATAGAAAATCCACAAGTAAATTTATGTAACGTAGGTGCACGCACAGGCAATCTTTACCTTGCCAGCGCCTGGTAATCAATTTTACTACCATGCCACGTCTGCATGCGTGCGTTGGGCTACTATGAAATCATATGAGAACTGGGTGAACGATTCGCCGAAGGCGAAAAATTTTTTGAAAAATGATCTCAGAAACGCCAGAAAACGCTGCTGCCTCCGTCAAATTTTTTTCAAAGCACCCTCAGCTAAAATAAAGCACTTTTAAAGCACTTTACAGTCGGGTGCTCAAATCAAAGCACTTTAACACCTACCCCGAGGAAGCCGTCATTGTTGTCAACAACTTTTACTTTTGTTGTCGGATTGTTGTCGGATTTTGTATGGTTGTTGTCGGATCCGACAACAACAGTACAAAATCCGACAACAATCCGACAACAAAAGTAAAAGTTGTTGAAAACAATGACGGCTTCCTCGGGGTAGGTGTTAAAGGAAATAAAGGAAATAAAGGAGCCCGAGATACCCTGAGAGTGCGTTTTTCTCAACCTGCACGTAGCTAAGGTGCAGTATTTATTACAATCAAGCACATCACACCTGTTATAGCCTGGCCAATAGCAGTTGGCACTTGGACTTAAGGCGAGTTGCGTAGTTTGCATGTACTTCTGCGTGGACAACAAAATTGACAACGACACACCGACAATCCCTATAAAAACGGACACAAAACAACAAAAACAAGAAAAACCAAAAAAACAACAAAAAACAACAACCCCCCGAAGAAGAACAGTGCACGAAGCGTGGACAGAAATCCGCATTTGTAAATCTATTTTACGCAACGCGCCTTGAGTCCAAGTGCCAACTGCTATTGGCCAGACTATAGTAATTTTTGTACAAAATTTACACAAAACTTGCAAGTTTTCTTTCTTTTTCTTACAGGTGTTGTACAGATTTTGCAAAAAATTACTACCGGCGCGCTGTGCATGTGTGATAAATACTGCACCTTAGCCACGTGCAGGTTGAGAAAAACGCACTCTGTTATATCGAGAGAGGCGAACATAGTACGTACCTGTTGCTCTGCATGTGGTTCTTGCTTCACTTGCACAGACAGTATGTCATCCATGCACTCCTCACTGCGTTTGTGCTTTTTCATGTGATTATTCAACGCTCCCTCGTGCGCAAAAGTTCCCGAACAGTGGGGGCAGATCGGTGTTTGCTTGAACCTGTAGGGACAGCGCAGAAGGTGCGCCCGAAGTTGAGAGGGATAGTCGAAGGAGCGGTCACAGGGAGTGTTGGTGCATTTGATGCGCTTTTTCGACTGGTTGTAGGATTTCATCGACTTGAATTTTCCCTTCTTCTTGGCAAAGTTGGGTGACGGCTTCGGGTCGAACTCGCTCCTCACAGTCATTACTTCGTCATCGTTGTCTTGAATATGGTAGGCACTGCCACTTGGCATTGTTCCGGTATCCTCTGCAAAATTTGAGTACAATTCGTGGGGTCTAGTTAGTTTTCATTGTCACCGAAAATCAGTGTAAAAAAGATGGGTCAGCTCGCGACCGCAACCCAGAAATTTTCAGCGCAATTGGTGAATAAATAAATAGCCCATTCAGCAAGAGTTGTCTCTGGCCCTGTGCCCGAACTGCGCAATTTACACCTACTTTCGAAGAATAGAAATTCACGTATAAAACGAGGAAACACAGGAAATCCATTCAAATGAATTTCTCTTTTTATCGCAACATGGCCAAAATGCCCAGAGACCACTCTCGCTGAACAGACGATACCTGTGTGGCCGGGTTTACCCCACACTACCCTGCATACTGTGCAGATGGATAGTACACTATTCGCTACTTGCGCTAAGAATTATGGGTGGTCGCGAGTTTTTTCGGAACGTTTACTGTACACAGATGGAGTGTACTGCACTATTCGCTATTTGCGCTTAGAATTATGGGTAGTCGCGAGTTTTTCAGCGCGTTTTCTTATCGGTGCCCCCTCCAGTACCCACCGGTACTGAAGTAATCAATGAAAAAACAGAGACCATCCATAAATTCTTAGCGCAACTAGCGACTATGCCCACTCATACCTGGCAGCGTCTCGCTTTCCTGGCTGTATCTCTTCTGGTGCTTCACACCCATATGAATTTTCAAGCCCCGCAGCTGTTGGAAGCGCGGTTTGTGTAGACACAGTTGACATCTGAATGCTCCCGATCCCGTGCGATGACCGACACTCTTGTAGGTGTACTTGTGAATCCGGCCATAATGGCGATTCCTGGCAGACATATCAGAGAAGGAACGGTTGCATTTGGAACAGGGGAAGGCACCCCATTCCTCTGTCTTCTTTTGATCCCCCTCCACTTGGTCTTCTTTCGGAGTGACTGAGACAGCTTTAAAGGGGTTGTGTGGCGGGACAAAGCTCTCTTAAAGTGAAAGGCGAGGATCGATTTCTAGAATTTCTTTCAGTAAACCTATGAGTTTTTATGCTGAATCCAATGAACCCACTTGTCAGAATCCAAAAATACCTCATGGGACAACTACCCCAAGTTACAATGTCAGCTTCACAACATTTTAGCCAAAATATGATGAAATTGCCTTTGTAACCACGGTACTAGCGGAAAAAGGCATTTTTGGATTGTATTGTAACAAGGGGGTGAGATCGATTCAGCACAAAAAACTGCATAGAACAAAAATAAATTTTAAAAATCGATCCTCGCCTTTGGCTGCGTATGAGATTTGTTCTGCAACACAGCCCCCTTTAACTTTCAACAGTAGATCTTTTCTCGATGCAGCATGGCTTTTGCAAATGTGCTTTATCAGGCTGATGTGCCTTGGAAAACTGACCGTACACCCAGTCTGGGGGCATACGAACAGCACCCCCGGACCCTCCCTCTCTCTCATCTGCTCAGCCTTCCTTTCCTTCGTCTTCTGCCACAACAGTGGATGCTTTCTGCGCTTGGAGTGCGCCTTAAAAGGGGGGATCTGGCAAGAAGTTTTTGTACTGGAAGACTAGTTTCAAAGTTCTTGCATTCAAAAGCACCTATCTATGCAAAATTTGCTCCTCTTTCGATCTAATCCCCTGTTCAGGAGTCGATTTTGCATGTGATGCAGGGAACCACTTGACTTAGAAAAGACAAAATAATTTACATTATTTTTGTGAAATCCCTTTCTATCTGGTTCCCTGCATCAAAGAGGCGAAATCGACTCCTGAACATGGGATTACATCGAAAGAGGAGGAAATTTTACAAAGATAGACGCGCTTTCAAACGTAAAAAATTCGAAACTGTCCTTCATGTACAAAATTCCCGCCAAATCTCCCCTTTAACGATGTGTATCCTAAGGTACTGCAGCTTGGAAAACAATCTCTGACTGCATCCAGCCTCGGTGCACCGAAAACCTGCTCCTTCCGCTTCCTCTTGGCCTTCTTCCACCTTGATACCACCCAAGGAAGGGCTAGACCTTTTCCACGCATCGGGAAGCTCTTTAGCCACCCGATGCGGGTGAGCTCTCCACTCGTGCATACGAAGAGCTCTATGCAGGGAAAAGATGCGCTTGCAATGAGGCTCGGAACAGGGCCACGTCTTAATCGGCTCTTCTCCTTCTTCTTGCTTGATATTACTCAGGCTCCTGCGTCTAGTAAAGAGGGGATCTGGCAAAAAGTTTGCATGGGGAAAAAATTTCAAAATTCTACATTTGAAAGCATCTACCCATGTAAAATTTCGTCCTCTTTCGATCTAACTCCATGTTTATGAGCCGATTTTGCCGCTGTGAAGCAGGGAACCAGTTAGAATGCGCGAAATAGCCCAATTGTTGCGAAAATTCTTCCCTGAATCAAAGAGGCTGGTTCCTAACTTTCCTAACTGGTTCCCTGCATTACAGAGGCAAAATCGGCTCCAAAACATGGGGTTAAATCGAAAGATGATGCAATTTTACATAGGTAGGTGCTTTCAAATGAAAGAAATTCGAAATTTGCCTCCCCAACAAACTCTCGCCAGATCCCCCCTTTAAGAGAGGGACTCCTCGAGCTTGGAGAGTCAGATTCCTCATCTACGCGAAGTAGGGGAACAGTGAGATCTCTAGGGGTGTTTCTAGACGTGTGACTGGTTCCGTTGTTTGAGGTGCCAGATTCAGATTCTGCGGAATTAGCCGTGAGGAGGTTATGCTGGTTGAGTTGCGCGGTGAACAACTTCTGCAAATTCTCTTCTTGAATCGCGTTCATCGTCACTTTGTACTGAAATAACACAGGAAGACGAAATAAACGGAAGTTGGCTGGCAAAACAGAGTACATTTGATTCAAAAGAGAAGCTCTGCAATCGGTAATCACGCTTCGCAAAATAGGGTACTGTTGGGTAAACCCGGCCACCTAAGCTCCTTTGAATTTGCTGTTTCAGCATAAGATGAACCAAATAGCTTATTTGAAAGAGGGGAGTTCAAGGAATTGATTGGTATCCTATTTGTCTCAATCGGTCCATAGGATGCTGAGATATGCAGCCCTGAAACTTAGATGGCCGGATTTTCCCATGGCCGGGTTTACCCCACAGTACCCTACCTGAATTTCTGCGCCCGAGTGATCCGATCCAAAATGCCGCTTCAATCCCCACTCCGTACCGAATTGCAACTGGCACAGTTCGCAAGAATACGGCAGATAATGCATTTCCGTCCGAATGTGATCCATGATCATACTGTCCCTATCAGCCAGAAGCCTATCCGCAGGGCCTGACAGCAGCTGCTCAGAACAGTAAATGCACTGCATCTTGTCCGCAAACAAGAAAGAAACCAACCTGCAAAAACAACAGAACAAAATAATAGGCCTACTGAATTCAAGAACAGTTTATTTTGCTACGTTCTGTAAGTAAAGACTAACAGGCATTGAAAAGAAAAAGGCGAACAATCGTGGCGCAACGTGGATATTTTTGACTTTGTATGCTTCACCTCACCACCAACCAGCTTCTGCTAGTTTTGCTTTTTTTCGGTATTAACTAATACGCAACCAAAACAACCAACAACCAAAACAACTAACGTGGACTTCCTAAAAAATAGCTCCGCCTAAATGACACACTAGTTGAGCGTGTGAAAGAACCATGATCAATCAATCAATATACCCTTATCGAAATTGTGGGGTAGCGTGGGGACAGTTTGTCCAACACATGCAGTAATGTTTGCATCCAACAAAAGTCTGGAGTGACTGAAAAAATGGAAAACTTCCAATGTCATAGGCGTTCAAACAAAATAGCATGAATCTGCATGGAAAATATGGATGCAATTCCAGGTTTTGAAGTTACTGGGCACTGAGAGCTGGGTGGTGAATGGCAATATGTCTCGCGCAGGCGCTTGGGCAGACTTCAGCTCAGGCTGAGGCTTAGGCTTAGGGCTTAGGTATTGGATTCAGAGGGGTAGACCTCAGCCTCAGCCTTAGCCTGTCTGTTAGAGATGGGCCGAGACTGGATTGTTGCTGAAAACGAGACCGAGACCGAGACCGAGACTTAGAATTTTTTCCGAGACCGAGATCGAGACCGAGATTAGGGAATTTTGTCGAGACCGAGATCGAGACCGAGACTAAGCATTGGTATAAAAACTTATGGAATTTCGTTTTTATTTTTTCTGATGGTAGTTTTCCATGAAAATTTTAATGGCGAAAACAGTGGCGCATAGGTGCTTCACTTCAATTTTCTGCATCACATGGCTAAAATCGCCCCGCAGGGAAAATTTTTTTCATGATAGGCAGCTAAAATCACAGCGGAAATGCATGAAAATTGCTTGTGAAAGCACGATTTCAATCTAGTCTCGGTCTCGCCTAAAATAGGCCCTAAAAGTTGCGAGACCGAGACCGAGACCGAGAATTTGAAAATTCTAAAGTCGAGACCGAGACCGAGACCGAGATCGCCAAAAATGACCGAGATTTCCGAGACCGAGACCGAGACCGAGAGTCTCGGCCCATCTCTACTGTCTGTCCATGTGCCTGTGCAAAGTAGATATTACCATGCACCCCGCATCCACCATCCACCCCCAAACTACCCCGCACTACCCTATTTCAAACGCTGGCTCAAATTTATCATGCTACCCAGCCTATTTGTTGCTTCGACAATGTCTGTTGCGCCACTGTGTTTGTATACGCCATTTAGGCAGATCCTATTTTCAAGATGTCCACGTTGGGTGCGATTTGGGTGTTTTGGTTGTTGGTTGTTTTGGTTGCGTATTAGTTATTACCTTTTTTTCTATGAAATCTCAGCTTTCGGTCCAGTAAATGTGTAGACGTCCATGCCTTTGTTACGTAGCTTATAAAATTTTCAAAACCTAAACAACAGTTGCAATTTGTATCACTCAAACCGTTCCACGTCCATATTTTAAAATCATTTTTACTTTATTCATCATGTTGAAATAAACCAAAAAATTTCTACTTTTTGATATATACATAGAATTTTACAACAAAAATATCTTACAGCAATACAGCTGTAAATTCACCAACACTTTCTGCCAACACCAACCGTACGCAAAAGTAGACAGACAGCAAAAGTAGCAAAATCGAGAAGAAAAATTATTTGACAGATGTGCCAGGGAATCGATCCCTGGACCTCTCGTCTTTCCAGGCGAGCGCCCTAACCATTGAACTACACACCTGGATGACCTCAGCTCAGTCACACAATAATTGTCCTCTTATTCTTTCTGACTCATAATTTATTTCTTCAACATTCTCCTTCTGGCACGCATTCTTTGCAGGTCTCGCACTTTAGCTTGAACCCAGGCTGACAGAAGCAGCCCTGCACGCACTGCAAGGTGCAGATACGATCTTTAGGCGCCCCGCAGTAATCAGGACATGCCGTACCACATCCGTCGTATTCTTGATTTGGACCGCAAAGATCGCATTCTTCCTTCGGTACACATCTGTTGCTGTTTTCGCTCTTCAAAACGTAGCCTTCTTTGCAGAAACAGTCAGGAACACATTGCTCGGTACATGCTCGGAGTTCTGGGGCACCGCAATAATCTGGGCATGCGGTTCCGCATAGATTGAACTCTTGATTTGGAGGGCAACGGTGACGACCACAGGAGAATTGGAAAATGTAAAGAAAAGTTATGGCCACTAGCAGGGTACGCATTTTTCAGGCGTGTGAAGCTTGAATCGAATCAGTACCGTATCTGGTAGCTTGCTGTGGATGGATAGATTTTGTGGCTACAGAATCAGTTCACCTTGCTTGAACGAATGAGAATCAAGCGCTCAAGTTTGTTTTTTGTAGTTGGGGTCTTTTCATTAAAAATTTGTTTGCCATTATTGCGCATGTACTGTACATTCAATTTTGTTGTGTCACGTCGACGAGGATAACAATAGGCACCGTGCAGCTGAATACATGTTTTCGATTGAACGGAATCAAAAGCTGAAACGATCGGTCACACTGACTCACAATACAGCGACGTCGCGGCTCGCGTTTGCGTAGCTTTCTATGTATGCGTCTCTCCTCGTCTATTCAAAGCTTTATTTTTGGCTGTCGTGGTCGTACATGGAAAACAGAAAAAAGAACCATAGCTATATTTTATTATACCTAAGTAAGTACGTAATAGTGCACGTACGTAGTACGTACATAGAGCATGAATCCGATGCTATTGTAGTGTTTAGTAATTATCAAAAATCACAACACATTTTCCCTCTTCCTTTTGTCACTCAAAGATATAATATTGAGAAAAACATTCATCTTCATCTTCAGGAACACACTCATCGCACGTTTTACATTTCAGCTTGTACCCCGGCTTGCAAAAGCAGCCAGCCACGCACTCATCGATGCATTTACGGTCACGTGGAGCCCCACAGTAATCTGGACAAGCTGTACCACAGCGGTTGTATTCTTTATTTGGGCCGCAACATTCCTTTATTGGAATACACTCGTCACTGCACTGGTTCCGAAGCACATAACCTTTGAGGCAGAAGCACCCAAAAACGCACTGATCTGTACAGACTCGGCATTTCGGTGCTCCGCAGTATTCAGGGCATGCTGACCCACAGAACTGGTACTGCTGATTTGGAGGGAAACGACGAGGATGGGAAGGGTGGGTTTGCCGTCCAGATGAGGCATGGAGGAGAACGAGGATAAGAAACAGGGAAGCAGCAGTTACTTGTAGGCCGTTCATGTTTCAGCTATGGAACTGGAAAAGACTGCAATGCAATGCCAGGGTTGGCTACACTAATACAGATGTTTGGTACACATACGTACATTACATGGCATAAAAGAAATTAGTACCCTATTGGTGGATTATTGTCTTAACTCGCACTTACTTCTCTTACGGTATTTAGTGGTTTGCAGAGCAGAAAGGCCTTCACGATCAAAGAAACTTGTGAAATGGTCTTGCGTCTAGGCGGCGGTCACATTTTATAGTGTTGGCTGGCTAGTCAAAGCAAGACTTCTGTCCGCTAACCAAAATCTGATGAAAAACGAAGGTGTGGGATAAATAAATAAATCGTGCGTTTTTTATATCGCAAACATAAAAGGAATTGTATGTCAGCCAAATAACGTATTGTGCACCATTAACTGCTACATGTTTTTGCATGTTACGTCCTTATGGCATTACGTGACATTGGTAGTTTACCAATTATGACATTGCACATTACAATATTATGTACGCAAACTTCCCTGTACTGTATACACGTTTATCCCTACACAAAGCAATTCCATGTATATCATGTACGTAGGCCTGTAGGGAGTGAAATCATCATGGCCAAAGCGAACGCATGTTGATTTACTTTCCTGCTACATTATTGATGGGACCATCGTTTGCGTGGACTTCTAGTTCACAATGTCGAAGTCGCAATACCAATAATCCGCTGTACGTGAATCACAGCACACTGGTGGTCTTCCACCTGTCAAACGCTTCACCTCCTGTTTACTTATCTTGTGCTTTTCCCCGTGCCCTTTAATGAAGCATCCATCCTTTATGTATTGCCCAGTTTCACATCGAACGAAATCTGAAAATGAAATTTGAAAGCGCGGAGTGCGGACCGCCTAATGCTAGGGTATGTGAGTGAACCGTGACCGGACCACTCAATGCTATGTGCAGGTGGACCATCTTCGTTTTAAAAGGAGATCGCCTTGTGTATCCCTGTGTATGTGCGTAAGTCATCCAACACGACCTGGACAGTTTCAGGGAAAGTAATGTACATAACATACATGTCATACTGTACATACCTAGTTTATTACTGTACTGTACGGTAAACTCTTACACCCTCACGCTGTCCAGCTAACTTACGTACATTCATGAAAACCAAGATTGATACAACAGGTGACCATGGAAATCATAAGAGTGGCCAGAAGGAAGCGAATTGGAAAAGTCATGTCTGGCTGGCTGGTTCAATTCAGTTCACAAAATAGTTATGTATTGTGGTCAGATTGAAGAGTGCGCGCTTTTTTAAGAGCGCAAGAAGATTAAAATTCAGTTCCTTTCACTTTGGGGGCACGTGCTGCAAATTTGTACAGAGCGTCCCAAAAAAATAACTCATCGAACGACATTCCAGTGCAGCGCTTTGATTGTACGCTTCAACAAGCAGTACAAGTTTCACCACAAACCTAGTGCTTGGATCACACTTAGGCTACTACCCCTCCGGTAGGCGGATATTACGACGTAGGATGAAATCCGCATTCAAAATCGACGTTTTTCTTTTGCCATTTATACCGAAAGACGTGAAAAGTTTATGGTGGAATTGAATACTGGACTACAGTGGGGCTCAACCAAAACAAACCCACTTTGAGGTACTTTTGCTATGGTAACGCCAGCCGCGAGAAGGGAAGCTGTGCAAATTGTGGAGATTTTGGGACACCCTGTATAAGTAGACAGACACCCGTAAGTGCTAAGCTATGCTGCTTACTATTTAGTGGTCAGACATGGCGTACATACGACTTGAAGCAGTCGGAGCAAAAACATGCACTGAACTTACTAGAAAGAAACGTAAGAGAACTCTATGAGCCTACCTGATAGAACTCTACCCTATGAGTTTTTTATTGCTTTGAACATTTTTGTCCCATAAAATCATGCGATAAAGTTTTATTTCAAGGTCTCATTATAAGGAGTGGAATCATCATGCCAATAAAGAACCCGCATGTTGATTACATTCCTTCTATCGATGGGCATGGGACCATCGTGGCATCATTTGCATTTCCTTCTACGTACGTAGTCGTTAGCTTTACTAGGAGTATAATTACGTATCTATAAAACAATACCATCATCTGACATGTCACATTTGTCAGGAAGACCAGAACAATTCGCTCGCACGGCTTTTTAAGTGTCGTGCACAATGTAGAAGTCGCAATAAGACCGGTCATCTGAACAGCACACTGGTGGTCTTCCTCCTGTGATACGCTCTTTCTTCTCCAAACTTATCTCGCTGCCGGGTGTGCCAATGCCCAATACGAAGCATTCAGGCCAAAGCAGGCTTGGTTCCGCATAGTAACATCGAACGAAATCTGAATGAAAGTGCGGCTTTGCTCAAAATTTGAGTGAAAGTAATTTTTTTCCTGCGCCTTTTAAGGTTTTTGTTTATTTATGCAGTCTATTTTTCATATCAAAGTACTGTCCAAGGTTGACAGATGAATAGTAATCCATGGATCGTGATTCCAGACGGGCCGAATGGGGTTTCAGAGTCAGACGTCTGTATTGTGATGGACCTACAGTACATACCGGTACATGTACAAGTACGGCGCTTGCGTGGACGGACACCTTCTAAATACGGTAAGTGGCGCAAAATTATGGTCCAATTACACATATTTAGTATACATAGGTGTCTACGCTTTCGCCATACTTTGTACAGAGGCGTTGACCGCTGAGTACTGTAGGTCCACTGATACAGACGTCTACAAACCCATTCGGCTCGTCTGGAATCACGATTCGGAGATGTACATTGTTCATTACTGTATGTACTGTACTGTTACGGTACACTCTCACGCTCTAGTAGTCACGCTGCCCAGCTAACTTTACCTTCATGAAAACCAGCATCCAAACTACAACAGGTGGCCATGGAAATCAAAAGAGTGGCCAGAAGGAAGCGAATTGGAGTCATGTCTGACTGGCTGGTTCAATTCAGTTCACAAAATAGTTATTGGTGGTCAGATCGAAGAGCGCGCGCTTTTTTAAGAGCGCAAGAAAAGTAAAATTCAGTTCCTTTTACTTTGGGGGCACGTGCTGCAAATTTGTACAGAGCGTCCCAAACATACTCGTCGAACTACGTACATACGTTTCAGTGCCTTTTACGCTTGAAAACGTAGCGCCAAAACCAAACTCATTACGTACTACTGTAATGATTCGTGTATAACCCCATGGGGGTGTCAAAAAATTAGTGGCCAGTTTGGGGGGTTATATACGAGAGGGGGTTATACACGAAGGGGGGTTATACACGAGTACATTTATCAAAAGTGGGGTTTAGAGCCTATTATTTTTCCGCGTCAGTAATTTAGGCTTGATTGTACTCTTCATGACATGGCAGATGCTTCAAAATTGCCTGACAAGACAATCACAGCTTCTGTTTTAGCTAGAAAACGCTAAAAAACACCTCTCCATGCTAGCAAAACCTTCGATTTCTACCGATTTTTGCATGCTTCGTGTATAACCCCCCTGGGGTTATACACGAGTGCAATTGACGTTAGTCGCCGATTTGGGGGGGTTATATACGAGGGGGGTTATACACGAAGGGGGGGTATACACGAGTCATTACAGTAATACAGTATGATGGTACGTCTACGGTACGCAGGACTGATAAAAATCCCCAATTTTTTAGGCTTCTCTGCTTGTCCACGGCATTCTTACACTGACTGTTGCTACTTGCTACCTACATAGTTACATAGTTTCTGGGTGGCCAAATGGTTCTAAATGAATGTACATAGGTGTTCTGAGAAGCAGCATCATTTTCCATGCGTGGAGGAAGCTGTGCGAATTGTGGAGTTTTTGGGACACCCTATACTTTATGTAGACAGACAGACACCCGTAAAGTGCTGTGCTATCATTTAGTACTCAGACATTGGCACGTGTCTTCATTCATTCATTTTTCGACCTGTCTGTCAGAAATGTGCTACATACCGTGTCGTATTAAGGCAAGATTTCTGAGTCGTGTGAGAGTCTGACTATAGAAGGCCGGACACCCTCAATATTTCACATTTCCTGTTCGGTTCATAAATAAGTACTACAACACATGGGGAATCGAATGCAAAAAACCGCATCTCAAAATTCGCCCTCGTTGAGGAGTTATAGATGCGCAAACCCTCCTGACCCATTTTAAGGCGGAAAAATGATCTGTTTCAGTGAGCAGCCGGCGAAATTGTAGCACACATACCCCCTATGGACCCTACCTGAGGGAAATTTTTTTAGCCCTCTTCACACTGGAGTTATGGCGTTTTTAGAGTCAATTTCCACGCGAACTGGGGCTAGACTTTTTAGGCTATATGCCTATAGCTCATTAGGTACGGCCGCTCTGAAAAATTTTATCCCTTTAGATAACCCATTATAGTTTCGAAAATACAAAAAGAAGAAAATTCGGTAGTGGTCCATGAAAGAGAAAGGTCCTTTATGAATAGTGAAAAATTCAGGGGAAAAATTTTTCCCGCCTTTTTCTATTATTCAAGAAAAATGAACAATACCACTTGAGCTTTTTCAAAAAGTAACCTATCTTATGTAGAATTTGATGTAGATTTCAAAAATAAAATTAGTTTTCCAAAAAAAATTAATCGCTAGTATATAATTTTGCAAAAGTAGTATATTTTGAGATATTGTTGAGAATTTTGGGTAAGGGTTAATTTTTTTGGACAACCAATTTATTTTTGAAATCTACATCAAATTCTACATAAGATAGGTTACTTTTTAGGAATAAGCTCCAGTGGTATTGCTCATTTATCTGAATAATAGAAAAAGGCGGGAACATTTTTCCTGAATTTTTCACTATTCATGAGGAGCGTTCTCTTTCATGGACCACTACCGAATTTTTTCTTTTTGTATTTTCGAAAACTATAATGGGTTACCTAAAGGGATAAAAATTTTCAGAGCGGCCGGTACTGTATCTAATGAGCTATAGGCATATAACCTAAAAAAATCTAGCCCCAGTTTGCATGGAAATTGACTGTAAAACGCCATAACTCCAGTGTGAAGAGGGCTAGAGGGCTAAAAATTTCCCTGCAGGTAGGGTCCCATAGGGGGTATGTGTGTACAAAATTTCAGCCGGCTGCGTCCACTGGAACCTAAAAAGAATGCATTTTATGTAATTTTCGCCTTAAAATGGGTCAGGAGGGTTTGCGCATCTATAACTCCTCAACGAGGGCGAATTTTGAGATGCGGTTTTTTGCATTCGATTCCCCATGTGTTGTAGTACTTATTTATGAACCGAACAGGAAATGCGAAATTTTGAGGGTGTCCGTGAACAATGCACACACCAGGGAAACCTTGCCTTAATGTGCGTACCTACGTATGTACAGTACGTGCACCCTGCCTACATTGTAGTACAGTATTTTGTTTTTCTACGTACATAGGAGTGTTTTTGCTGTGTACATTTTGTCCCATAACATCATGCGATGAAGTTTTATTTCAAGGTCTCGTTCTAAGGAATGAAATGAATCATCACGCCGAAAGAAGAACGCATCTTGATTTTTCCTTCTTTTGATGGGATCATTATGTCATCATTTGCGTGGGCTCCTATGCGTTAGCTTACTGTACGTATCTAAAACAATAATCATACACGTTCACATTTGTCAGGATACAAGAGATCTAGATTCTAGTGTGATATGTCACCACAAAATTGCTAATAACTTCTGTAATGAACGGATTTCAACAAGTATGCAAACTTTCATTAATGGGTCTTACGTAAGTAGGGGGGGGGGGGGGGGGTTAATCGGTGTGGCGTGAAAAGCGCTCAACTGTTGAACTCCATATATGGAAGGAGGTGTGTTATTCATTTGGACTTCTGCAGCATACGATGCGAAAACATAAAGGGGACATTGCTGCCATCCCTATGAACAGTCTTTTCCAGAGTTTTAAAGACAGCAGCACAAGTGCTGGAGAACGGAGGCGGGCACATCGAAAAATAGGGCCTGAAAGGTGTCGCTTGTTTCTTCGTTAATTTATAGTGCATGTCGTTAATGAAATTTTGCATGCTTGTATGGTAAATTTTCAGGATTATAATAAACAAATATTGAAATCTGTTCATTAATACAGAAGTTATTAGCAATTTTGTGGTGACTGACATGCCATACTAAACACCCAGTAGAACAGTCAGGGTAGCTCGCTCACCTTTTTAAGTGTGCACAATGGCGTAGTCGCATTGCCACCGTTTTCCTATTTGACCTGAACAGCACTGTGCCCCTCTTCCTCCTGTGATGCGCTCCCACTCTCTCCTCACATTTATCCGCCTCTTTTTGGTTTGGTTGGGACCCATTATGAAGCATTTACGCATGGCACGTTGAACAAAATAGCATCGAACGAAATCTGAATGAAAGTGCGACCTTGCTTGAAATTGGAGTGAAAATAATTTTTTTTCTGCGCCCCTGGGTTTTTAAATGAAACTAATCCCTGGGTCCCTGGTCCCTGGGTTTTTATTTACAAGTATGTTATGCAGCTCATATATCAAAGCAGTACCGTATGCCGTTCATGGAACAACTACCTATAAGGCTACTGCCGCAAGGTCCCGTCCCGGCTATAGTCAGGTACAGTTTGATAACTTTTACAATTTAACTTTTTTAATTTGTAAATTAAAATTTTTTTGAATATTTTCAGCCAATTCCTATCATAAAAATTATCAAGAACAAATATACTCAAATCTTTACAAACGTTACCTATCCAGGGTTCAGTACCTTTAGTAGAATCACCATGATTACAACAGGTGACCATAGAAATCATAAAAGTGACCAGAACGAAACGAATTGGAAAAGTCATGTCTGGCTCAATTCAGCTTACAAATGGTTACTGTGGTTCAGATCGAAGAGTGAGCGAGAGCGCTCTTTTCATATCGAATAAAAATTCAAATTCAAATCACTTTGGGCACAAACTTCAGACTTTTTGCACAGAGCGTCCCATAAATTACATACCTAGAAGACATAGAAGTTAATGCTGGCATCGGGTCTCAATAATAGTCTCTAATTTTAGGCTGCCTCCCTTGTCCTCACCCCTTCCAACAAATCAGCTGATCTGTTACTGTTTGCTGCTATTATGTACCTACTGTGCTCAGTGTAGGCCGGAAGTTTTGTTGACTGCCGATAAAATAGGTTTTCTGAGAAGTATGTAGATTATTTCTTTATCATACCGACGCGTGGAGAAGGCTGTGCTAACTGTGGAGTATGTTTTTGGGACACCCTATAATGTACATACATATTACATAGGTAGGTAGGCTGTACACTGTAGACACAGGACAGACACCCGTCAAAGTTTTTAAGGATAAAAATTTTATTCAATAAATTACACTGTACAATACAGACACCCGTAAAGTGCTACAGACACCTACGCCTACGCCTATCAATTAGTCAATCAGACATTGGGCCTGTATTCATTTTTAAGTGTCTGTCTTCACACATGATAGTACAAAAATGTGCTACCAGTTGATATTCATCCTTGACTGGCTCTTGTATGTAGGCAGCAGCTACGTACGTACACCTACCCTAGAGCACATAGGTACAGTAGTATTATAGAGTTTTTGTTCACTATGAAAAAAGAATAGTGCATTTCATTCGTGCAGTAATTAGCAGTGACAATATTTATTGGCAAAATTTATTTATTGATTATCGTTGATTATTTATTTGTTGATTCTTATTATTGATTATTTTTTGATTATTCATTTATTATTTATTTAGTGATTATGTAGCCTATATTATTTATTTATTATTGATCCAGTGGCAATATTTATTGGTTTTTCTTTTCATTTATTTTTGTTTGACTTTCTACAGCTAGCTATACCTTCTGTATTCTGTACCTGCCTGTTGTGTTATTATTTGTTCAGCGTAGCCTATTTTTTTCATGTAGAACAAAATAGTCCAGTTTCTGCCGTTTCGCTTGCCGACACAATTTGTAAGCAGAAAGTTCTAGCAAAAATCGCGTCATCAATAATCCCATATCAAATCCTGACACAAACTTACGTGTATGTATGTACTATGCACAAACGATAGCTGACGCTTGATGTTCGTTCGTCTGCCCTGTCGCTCTTGGTTGGTATTATTCCTCTCCTCGCGTCACGGCGCATGACGCATTTAACTCTCTCCGTTGTGGCCTCGCCCGCTCGGCCCGCGGGCCGCCCGCGGGTCGCCAGGAATCGAAGGTCAGGAATCAGTCATTTGGCGCCTCCGCTGCATCCGTTGCGCTCCTCCGCGCCTTTCATTTGCTTTGCCGACCCTCGAACATGTCTTCGTGCGGGCGGACGGGAAATGAGGCCAGAAAGAAGCTGAAACCGTCAGTGCACGTGTCTTTCCTGCTCTCTATCCAAATCCAAAGTTCTAGGCCGGCGCTCGCATTGCACAGTTACTACAACAGTCTAGTATAGTCTCCCTGCATTCACCATGAAACGTCGGTCGAATGAATAATTTGCTCCTGTTTCCGCCAGCGCTTCCCTCCGATTCCGGGGCGGGCCGCGGGCCGAGCGGACGAGGCCATAGTGGAGAGAGTTAAAGCTAAAAATAAAACGCCGTTTGTTTAGTGTTTGGTTGTGGTTGGTAAACATAAACAAGCTGCCTATAATAGCCTGGCCTGCGCCTCATTCATTTCAAAAATCTACCCAAATAATATTGTTTGACCTTTCATATCTTTTTCAAAAAAACCAATCGTTCCAACCGTGCAATTTCAATTCAAAAAAGTCATGAACTCAAAACTCGTGCTAGTTGCAATCCCTCTTCTTTTCCTATCGCTCACATGGGCCGCATCTCTTCCCAGGCAATGCGGCAATAACAAAGTCTACGATTCCTGCGGTTCAGCCTGTCCGGATTACTGTGGCGCGCCGGAGGACCGAGTTTGCACCGAGCAGTGCGTCGCGGGTTGTTTCTGTGAGCCGGGTTACAAGCTGCGCAGTGAAACGAGCGCAAATTGCGTTCCTCAGGACTCATGCGACCAGCATTTACAGTGTGGTGACCACCAGGCGTACAGTGACTGTGGCACTGCGTGTCCCGATTACTGCGGCGCACCTACAGATCGAGCGTGCATCGCCGTGTGCGCGTCAGGATGCTTCTGTGAACCGGGATACAAATTGCAGAGCGAGCACAGTGACGTGTGCGTTCCGGAGGAAGAATGCGAAATCAGTGGTGGTGATGATGATAACGAAAGTGAGACGGGTGAAACTGAAGAACTTGAGTACCCTTGAAAATTAAACTCGAATTGAGCCGAGCTGAACTGCAGCTCGATAGATGGCCTGTTTGACTTGACCTGGTGTTTGGCAAAAGGAATATGGTACGAACATAGTACATATGCAATGTTGTAACGTACTGTACAGTATGTTTGCGTGTTCCTTCAGTGCTTTGATAATATGCAGTTTCCAGCTCAGGTGTACGTACGTATGCAAGCGAAAGTGTTTCAACGGGGTTACTGTAATATAATTTAAAGCCATCTTTTTACTTGAATCTCACGAAATAAAATAATGAAAATGTCAACGCTCACCCTCTCGACACACAGGCAGATTGGACGTTATCTTTGTCATATTTTGCCCAAAAAAATTTGACGTCGAATGTTCCAGATCGCCATTATCTTCCATTGACGTTTTACAGTTTTTCATGCAAGTCAAGTCACGTAGGCAGACCTGTTTACCTGTTGATACTGAGCAAAACAACTTTTTGAAAACAACAACTTCCTTTTCATCAGGTATAAAAGGTTCAAGAATTGTCTTTTCAGGAGAGAAAACTTTCTCAACAATTTCTGCCCAACTGACCTTTACTCCCAAAAACTTATTAGCAAAGATGAAGCTGACTCTTATCCTTCTCATTTGTGCAACCCTAATCTGCAGCTCATTTGCGTTTTTCACATCTTCTATCTCAAGTCGCTTGTGCTTCGGCAATAAGGAGTACAAAGAATGCGGCACTGCCTGTCCAGACTACTGCGGTGCACCTTCGGACAGAATGTGCATCGCCATGTGCAAATCGGGATGCTTCTGTAAGCCGGGGTACAAGCTGAAAAGCCAGTACAGCAGTCAGTGCGTACCAGAACACGCCTGTGATTTGGGTGGAGGTGGAGGAGGAGGAGGAGGAAGTTGTGGTCCGAGGAAGGAATACAGAGCCTGTGGAACCGCATGCCCAGATTACTGCGGTGCTCCAGCAAATCGAATCTGTACCCTGCAATGTGTGTCTGGCTGCTTTTGCAAGGCTGGATTCAAGCTCAGAAACAAATTCAGCGATGAGTGCGTGCTGTCGAGCTTGTGCTGGTTTGGTTGAAGCAAGTAAAAGCTGTGAAAGCCAAGCACAAAGCTCTTGAAGAATACTGTACGTAAGGTAAAACAGAGGAATGATAGATAAAAGACAACTACGGTTACCTAGGTGTTGAAGCTCAGGAAAACTAATTGAAATGGAAAGTGACGAAGGGAGAGTATTAATTGATAATTGGCATCTTTTGTGTTGCCTCCTTGTTAGGCTTTATTCATATATTACGTAACGCAAAAATGCAATCGCCAGACCCCCCTCCCCCTACGTAACGCTTTCGTAACGCTTGGCCCAGACCCCCCCCCCCCCCCCACAACCATAACGTAACGCCATGTACTGTATATGGTATTGTATGTATACGTACAAACATGAATATTATTTTCCCATTATTATTCTTTATTTTGTCCAGCACTGCCAGAAGCTATAGTAGTAGCACACGTTTGAGCATCGAATCCTCAAACTCTATGGCATGCAAGACTGACAAATTCATTATATTGAGGCATTGTGATTTTATTGTGTGGGTTCGGGCCGTTGACGTCGTGCACACCTTTCAACCAAAAAATCAGCGTTACGTAACGTTGAGCCGAGCCCCCCCCCCCCCCCCCCCCCAAAGTAACGCAAACGTAACGCTGGCCAGACCCCCCCCCCTCCCCCCTATTTCGGCGTTAAGTAATTTATGAACAAAGCCTTAGCTGTTGCATAATTACTGCAACTCGTTTGTTTACGTTGTACAGTAACCGTGTCTTATGTCTCAAGGCTCTGATTCTGCATAGGCTAACTAGCCTTGCTAAAGTGATGATAATAATAAAGTGGTTGACTATACCTTTGTGACCTGTGACTTTGTGATAAAGCGACCTTTGTGTGAAATTATCAAAAGAATTCCAATATTTTGTCGATGTCGAACTGTCGAAGCCGAAGCCAATGCCTAAGCCTAAGCTTAAGCCTAAGCCTAAGCCTAAGCCTAAGCCTAAGCCTAAGCCTAAGCCTAAGCCTAAGCCTAAGCCTAAGCCTAAGCTTAATTAAGGCTAAGAATAAGCCTAAGCCTAACAAAGAACAAGCCGAAGTTACACAGTAAGCCTAGCCTAAGCCTCACCAAAGCATACCGAAGTCATGGCATAATGGCATGGCAGAGCTGCCACCTAGTGATGTTCCAAGTACTTTACTTAGTACTTTTTTCCAGGTACTTTCTCATGTTTTGGACAAAAAGTACTTTTTACTTACTTTTTACCTGCGGCAGCTCAGATCTTTTTACCTGATTTTACTTTTTACTTTTTGTTTTCAGATATTTTACTAAGTACTTTTGCTTTTGTAGGAAAGTACTTTTACTTACTTTACTTTTTACTGCCATGCATAGGTGCAGTAAAAGCTAGTTGGCAGTCGATTTTGTCAAAGTTCGGCGCATATTCTCTGGAAAATCTGTCAAATTTTTCTTCACACTAGCAATCTGCTACCTCATTACGAGTGCCAAAAAAGGCTCCTTTTCGCTAAGCCTTCACCAACGTAACATAAGCTTTCAAAACTGGGCTGAAAATTTACTTTTTACTGAGCACTTTTGATGAACTTTCCTTATTTTGTATGGGTAAACTTTACTTTTTACTTACTTTTTACTTTCACTTTTCAGCAGATTTTACTTTTTACTCGGAGCTGCCCAGATCTGCCACAGTAATTACTTTTTACTTACCTGACCTGGGAGCGGTGCTAGGTAATTACTTTTTACTTACCTAGTACCCCTAAGAGCCGTTGGAACATCACTACTGCCACCTATTGTACTGTACATGACTGTTGGTGCACTGTTGTACATACTCAATTCTTCAATACGCTTTATTCCAGGCCCACAGAAAAAGATGACTGTGCCTGTTTGTGGCGAAACGAGTAGTCAACACGCGAGGTCACTCGTTCGAACAAAACCGAAACTTCCCAGTCCACAGGCCGACAAACCCAAACCCATCGGTGGTGGGTGACGACCCATATTTATTTCATTGTTGGTTGAATGAGCTAAAGTTCATTCGCTTCTCCTCATTCCTCAATAACTTTTTACTATTTATTCGTGCAACACAACACTTCCCTTCAAAGTCTCCTGCCTGAACTACGTATATATTATTTTATTATTAGTGCCAGTGCAAATAAATATGCCAGCCACAGCAACGCCATTGGTGTTTCTTTTCTCTTTGGCCATCCCATCCCACTGGCCATTGCAGTAGCCCCGCTATGTCCTGGAAACCAGGAATACGACGCCTGCGGTTCCTCATGTCCCGACTACTGTGGTGCACCTTCCATCCGTCTCTGTACCGATGAATGCGTCCCCGGGTGTTTCTGCAAGCCTAGATTCAAGCTGAAGAACGCCTTCAGCAGCATGTGTGTCCCTGAGGCAAGTTGCGACCAATGTGGGCCACATCAAGAGTACAAGACATGCGGCACTGCTTGTCCCGATTATTGCGGAGCTCCCGCGCTGCGTTTTTGTATCCGATTGTGCGTCTCTGGGTGTTTCTGTGAACCGGGCTTCATTCTCTGCTGAATGAGCACAGCAATAAGTGCATACCGAAGCATACATGCTCGATTCATGTGATTTCCAGCATTGGAAAGTATTTAGATGTTTTGTTCCCATCTTGGAGATGAGATATTATGCGCTTGCGCTGGATGTGCGTCAGTTGGACCATCGCAGATCGCACATTTCTCTCCAATGCCTGTCTTTGCTGCTTGATGTTTTATCCACTTCTTTTCAATCATTATGTTTTATGTTCTTTTATGTTTTATACTTTGTCAATCTTTTCTTTTCAATCTTTTACCCATTTTTTCATTATTTATGTCAATACTGTTGTATCCGTCAACTTTTGTGTACTGTAGCTTTGCATTCTTTGTCTACGCAACTGTACCGAAATAAAACAAATCTTGCTTGATGTTGGAAATAGTCGTAAGATGGCGCTACATTCGCATCCATACGTCGAATTTGACGTCATCGCATCAGCTGACATCCTTCAACCAATGAACAGCAGGCGCTCAGCGCTTCGTGTCGATAATTTTCCGTGAGTCACTCCTATCTTTTCTACGTCAAATCGATGAATCAGACTTGCAAGGGAGTGGGCGGACCGGGCCCTTTCAGTGCGAAAATTCATCGCTGGTTGCCTGGCAACGTTCACAAATTACGCAAATTGACCTCTCCTCTGCCTGAGTCACTGCTTAGTCATCAAGAAAAGTTTGACTTTGAAAAAGGTTCCCTTTTGAGTGGGAAATTTTCATGAATTTGTCGCAGAAACCCTTTTCGCTGCCACTGTAACATCTACAACATTTTGTAGAATACAATTCTCGCTGTGGTATGCGGAAGTTTCTGGCGTCATTTGTGGACAGGGCGGGTGCGCATCGAATAATCGAACGCAGAGTCTTTTGGCGCACGCTGACGTTCTACGTTGCGCCTGCGCTGCGCGTTTATCGTTATGGATCTCGCGTTTGGTTCAACATTTTACGGGTGTGCAGAAAATGATGCGACGAGTCGATAGTGCATAAGTATGCAGTCGTTCTTCTTCCTTGGCGCAAAAAGTGAATTTTCCTGCGCTGCTGAAGTCATAAAGAACACGTTTCTTCTCCTTCTCCATCCCAACTGAGCCCTTCGTCGCATATAACCATACCCCGACCACTTATTGCTGGCTTTTGCTTCTTCTTGAACCCTTTTCTTTACGC